>JAUCNO010000710.1:5068101-5096544 GCA_032353835.1 Enteromius viviparus | reverse complement strand
AACCTGACAGATCTAGAAAAGATCTGTATGGAGGAGTCGGCCAAAATCCCTCCTGCAGTGTGTGCAAACCTGCTGAAAAACTACAGGAACTGTTTGACCTCTGTAATTGTTAACAAAGGCTTCTGTACCAAATTTTAATTTAATTTTAATCAAATACTTATGTGACACAGTAATTCCCAAATAAATTGTTACAAAATCATACAAAGTGATTTCCGGATTTTTCTCTTTAGATTCTGTCTCTCACAGTGGAAATGCACCTGTGCTGAAAATTGTAGACCCCTGATTTCTAAGTAAGAGAACTTGCAAAATGACCAAATACCTATTGACCTCACTGTGTGTTTATATGTATATATGTCCTTTTTCTACTAAAGACGAAAAAAATTACCTCAGTCCTGAAGATCAGACAAGCAGTCATATTGACAAAGCTGAGACGCCATCTATTGGCCAAAAGTGTTTGTAACAGCCAGACCTTATCTCCTGTAGGAAGTAATGCAACAATATCATCAAGGGAAATATATGATATTTTTTTGATATATGATATATCAAAACATACTGAAATAGAGAGGGGTTAAAAATCCAATCAGGAAGACAAGTTGGAGCAACAAACGTTATCATCCCTTTAGCCGTCTAGCATAGAAACATAAAAAAAGCCTTCTCATTCGCATGTGGGCTTGTTGCTGAGCAACTCCCACCCAAGCCCAACCTCAACAGAGCACTCTGTTGGCTTTCAGAAAAGCATCACACATCTGAAGAACACAAGGACATTGAGAGAACCAGCAGCATTGCTCTTTTCATACATCATTCTATAATAATCTAAAGTGTTGCTTTAGCATGTAAGGGATCAAGATAACTTGCTTAGCAATAGGAAGGAGGAGAATTTACATTTGATCTTGCAATTCCTTTGTCTTTTGGGATAAAACATCAGCAGGCTGTGCAGCGGTGAAACAGCGGAGCACACATACTCTTACTGTTAATGTGAAGCTGTCCAGGTGAAGGACTTGGCTAGGTATGTAACTCAGGGGAATATGGCTGAATTAGGTGCAATGCGTTTGTGTGTGTGAGAGAGAGCTTATGTGTATTATGAATGTTTGTTAAGATTATATTGTGAAAATATATAGGAGTTGATCATAAAAGCCGACGGTTTTAAAAATAATAATGTATTAGCTTGCTGCGTTGTGCAGTGAATCAGCAAAAATCTGACCCAAATCTCTAGGACTTACTGTAGAACCAGTTCAAAATAATGATGTCATATTTACAAGTCAATGTAAAAATAAAATATTTGAGATTTAGACATGTAATATTTCAGCTATCTTATACGCTTTATGGAAAACATCTGCTAGAACATAATAAATGCCAATCACTTAGCACGTTTTCAAACATGTCAGCTTTAAATGGCCTATTAAAACATGTTAAAGCAAGGATGTCCAATCCTGCTTCTGGAGGGCCAACATCCTGCAGATTTTAGCCCCAACACACTTGCCTAGAAGTTTCCAGAGAGTCTGAAGACTTTGATTAGCTGGTTCAGGTATGTTTAGCAAGAGTAGAAGCTAAACTCTGCAGGACAGCATGTCCTTCTACGGAAAACCTTGCATTACAGTGTTTATTAGTGTTATTTTAGTATTATTTACAAACATAGTTTTTGACTTTAATTGTATCGATACAGTATATGCCATGATTTTACTATAAATAAAATTTTTTTCTATCATTATATTTTATCATTGAAAGAACAACCAAAATATGAGTTTTTAACAAACATTTAAATTCAGACACTGCAGAAACAGTTATGATAGATACAGGTGTTTTATAATTTCAAGTAATTATAGTTTTTCAAGTAATTTTTTTAACTGATTTCGTTTTTATTAACTGACCCTTGTAGTGACAAATAAAACTTTTTAATCAAAGTAGTCTATGCCAGGGATTGGGAACTTTCAGGAGTTTTCTAAGGGGGTTCATGTCTAGTCTCACACAGTATTAACAGTTCCTAATAGGCCTATATGAAAATAAAACGAAACCTTTATGCTTAAGGTATCAAAAAGGTTTGTAAACCCTTATTAGAATTACATGATCGTAAATGTAAAGCTTATTCCTAATCACAATGCAGAAACCCTAAAATATATAATATAATCTAAGTTGTGTGTGAATATCGTAGAAATGTCATTTTAGTAGTGCACAGAGCTCATCCTGACATCATTCACAATCTCGCTCTCTAGCGCCATCCTCCCATTACAGGACGCTGAAGGAACTGGCAGGGTTTTCTCACTGCTGACTGCTGCAGTTGGACAGACAATAACTCAGTGTGCCAGGGAGGTAAGTCAGACCGGTTTACAAACTCAAAGACTTGTATTTAACAGCGATGCATCATTAATCGAACAATGAAATATGCTCTGAAGGCTTAGCACAGTTTTTACCCCTGCAAATAGTTTATTGGTATTAGGATGTTAGTGATATCCGACTGTTGGGTGTGTAACTGAGACATAACGGGCCTTTTCTTTATAGTTTGATCTAGAAAAGAAAGAATATGAATCCAATTTCTTTGAGACTGCAGCGATAAAAACAAAATTGCGCATAAATCGGTTTGCTTTCTTTATGCACTCTGCCTCGTCGGTAGTTGTTTCCATGGATGCACACTATAGAAAATAATCATTTATTTTCTTTGAAAGATTATTACATTACATTATGTTTCTCTTTTAGCATAGTATGCAAGAATTTCGTGAAATTTCGAGGCAGTGTGGCGACGGGCGCATGCAATGCTTCACGTGCACGCGGTATGCCGGTGTGGAAAATCCTAGAAGTATTGAGACGCTGATGATGAAGCATAATGTGGCTCACACCGGTGCGTTAAGTCAATCTGGATGAAAGGTGCCAGTTTTTATCTACCGGACAGTTGTGGTCATAACGAATGACAAATCGATAATCGGGTTTTATGCGGCTTTTGAGCGTGGTCCTGATCCGCCTGACAGCGATAAGCGGACTCGACGCGTCGCTGATCCTCCGGTGTAAAGCGATTTTCGCAGTTTGCTCTCGGTTGAAAATGGTGCTGATGCTGCATGTGAATGTTTTGCCATGGTTACACAAATCGCTACAGACTATTAAAGATCCTCCTTTATCTGTAGATGTACGTTAAGCGTTAAGTTTAGAACGCACATCTTTCAAAAAACCCTCTTTTTCCCTCAAAGCGAACACCGCTGAAGATGATGACCTTTGTAACACCACATGGGGCTTTTGTCTGAGCCGCTCTGCAAATAAAACAGGCTATTGAACGGAAACAGTTTTATAATGTGACATTACACAAAAAGACTTTATAGCCTAATGGGAAATAGACACAACAGCCTGAATCGGTAACATTTAAACACCTGTATTTTTATTGCGTCAGTTTATAAGTAATCTGACAGTAAAACAGTTAAAACCCTCTGTTTTTTCTGTTTTATGATTTGTATGAGAAAACAAGGATGTGTACGTTAGACTTAATTCTGCATTTTCAAGGCAGCGGACACACCTTGCTCCCCCGCCCTCCCCGTCTCTCTCTCTCTCTTTCTCTCTCTCTCTCTCTCTCATCACGGCTGTTGCTTGGCCACACTCTCCTCATCCTCGCCCATTGTTCGCTTCGTAAGTACAATTTCTTTTTAAAAAATAAACATTACGAATTCGAAAATCTTGGCTGTAACATTTGAAACGTAACGGTCGACTTGCATCTTTCTCACTTCCTCCCCCACGCCCATCTCTGCCGAACACGCCGCCTTGCCTTTAGCCCAGCGGCACTGTCGCCTTCCTATCGATTATGTATAACGTTAGTCTTTCAATTTTTATAATGTTTAAAGATCACGGAATGACATTTGCGCTTGGTATTTCAGCATGGCTTTATAGCGGTGGCTGTTTCTGGAGGAGAAGTTCATTATATGTAATGGTCGGTCGGTTGGTATTCTGCAATACGTTTTTGTCATTGCCTGTCTGTGCATATTATAAACACGTATCTGAATCTAGTTTATTAAATACGTTATTCTGAGCCAGTATTAGTAGATTTTAGAAAATGACAGAGGGAATTTATAATATTGTATCAGGACAAAAAGACACAGCAAGGGATGTACAAAAAGGGCTGAGGAGGTTATTAACTAGTCCTCCTTATTAGTTTGGAACAGATTTACGAAAACAGACGTTTCAGTAAAGCTGACAAAAGGTTTTTCAAATTCCTACTTATCAACTGAAGAAGTTAATAAGGCTAACACTAGATGCTGTCTGCAGGCTTCTATTTGTAACGTAAAAGCCAAAAAATTGTTAATTAATAGTTTAGGCATTGCTTTCGCATGCATGAAACTATGTTTAACCTGATTAAGACTTATTGTTAATTATTTTTCGGACAGAGTCCCACCATCATACAAAACCAGAGTGCTTTCCGTCCAGTTACGCTTAGCATAATTTAATTAACCATGGCAATCAAGGAGACACATGGAACATTAGGTAAAACTGTTTACAGACCATGCAATGAAGTGTGTTACTCCCGTCAGACAACCGCCTGTTACTTGCTTCAGTTACTCACTGTTAGAATGGAATACGGTGGGCTTGGTTTCAAACTGCATTTCTCCTTTCATTTATAGAAACATCATAATTTAGCTTAGTTCATTAAAAAGTCGTAATGATAAATCATTTAATCAATATTTTCAATGAATTACATTATAGTATGTAGTAACAGATATGTTTCAGACCATATGCTGTCAGAGGGTCTCCACAAGGGGGATGTGAGCATTAGAGTTCACTTTAATTTCATTAGAAGATCCATTATCGCCCAGTAAGATACGACAGACATGACAAACCAGATTCAACAAGTCTTGAAGACAGTGAGACACTGTCTCTCTGGTCTCCTAGGCCAGATCCCATGCAGTGTGCACTGCAGTCCTGAACTCCCTGATGCACCATGGCAACAGATGACTAACTTCCTGTGTGCAGCGGCTGGAGATTACAAAAATGTGTCTTGCACACACGCAAGCGGATTTCATGCTGTTTATACATTTTATATTCTCAATATTGAAGCCAGTTGAGGAGTTTATGATGTTTGTGCCTCACAGCTATCTGCATCCGCACACATTTTGCGGTGGATGTATATCTCCAGACTGACATTTTCCTCTTCATGCCAGCACCTGTACAACACATGTTCACGTAAATGCCAACCGTCCTTTTCGGGGACTGGATATTTTCATATGCTAAGTGGATCATGCTGTTATCAGCAGCGACTTTGTCTGGCAGCATGAACATTATTTCATGTCATCCAGAGTCCACGCGCACAAATACATTGACTGCTCCGCCAGTTGGGTCATTTAATGTGCAGATTCAGCTCGGTGAGGTGTGATGTGAACTCTTGTGGAGTCTGGGCAAGACTTGGGCTGTGGGTCTAGTCTAGACCACATGGCAGATGGGAAGGTTGCATCTCTCGTTTAGATCAAGGACATCTTTGCTGTTGAAGCAAATCACCACAGCACTCTTTATGCATAAATGAGGCTTTTAAGTCATGCTTGTAGTAATGCATTTAATTTATGTTCTTTTTGAGAATGCTCTTGACATTCTCAGGAGGTTCTTTATTTGCATCAGTGGTTCCATGAACCTATAGAATTTTTCAAATGCACAAGAAGTTTTAAAACAATAAAAGTTATTTATATGATTAAAATGTTACTTATAAATATGAAAAGTTATTTATATTCTGAAAAAAATATAAGGAAAATAATAGACTTTGTGAGGCTTTACCTTTACAATTACAAACCTATGACTTTCTGTCATCCGTGGAGGTCAAAATGAACATCTCGGAAGAATATCCCAGTCACTTTGTTACATATTAAGTGAGGAATGAAGAGATAAAATCTCCAAAATGACCAAAAGAAAGCATTATTGCTTGGGCACTATATTTCAGATCTTCTTATATATAGCGCTCAGATTTCTGAAGTTTTTGCAAGTAAGTACTATTACAGTTTTACTTTAAAATGTCACATTTAATTCAGTGTGTTATTTACTATTTCTTTGTAATTGTGAAATAGCAAGTCATTTCCACAGCATTTCTTTTATGCAACATACCATTATAATTATTTATTAATTAGTCATTATTCATGAAAAGTCTCTGCCCTACAACTCAACTTGATGTGTTCATGAGATTTCCAATATGTGAAGAAATGATTGTTTTTAATTCAGTGAATCAATTGTTTCGATCAAGAATCGGACCATTCTAGTTCTCACTAACTTAACAATAGTTAATAACCACATAAATTCAGTCTTTTCCTCATACAAAACTATCATTTGGCTTCAAAAGACAGATATAGTGTAGACGCATTATGATGCTTTCGGGGGGAATATTGGAGCTTGACAGCCATGGTGCTGATTTACTTTTATCATATTGAAAAGAATGGCTAGACTTTTTTTTAAAATACTCCCCATTCAAGTTTCACACCCAAACTGGTTTGAAAGTTCCTTTATTCACAAAAATCATGTGGCGTGAAAGCGTGATTTTGAGGAGAGCCAGTTTAAAAAAGATAAGCTCCTGACCACTGGATTTGGTGTTAACCAATTAATCTTGCTGGCTGCTGCAAGCATGCTGCAATGCTTGAGGAAATACTGAACGATTCCTTGTAGATCAAGCCGCACCTGCCATGCATTTGGCACATGTAGACCTCACTGACCCTGCTGCTGCCCAGTGTTGTACTGTAGCTCTGCGGAACTGACAGATAGGCCGAATGAGAAAGAGATGAACTAAAGGGTGGAGACATGAGATAGAGAGATGGCTGCACACTTCTGAAGTGATGCTGCAATCTGCACTGCTAGCTGAGATGGACAAAACTAGGTCAGAGGCAGAGCGGCACCCAACTGTGCACAGACAGGGAAGCTTGCAGAGTTGCCCACCTTCAATAACAACCAAAGCACACACACAATTATTACCTTTCTACAAAAAATAAATAAATAACAGTCAACAATTTCACACTTAACTGCCTCTATAGGAAGCAATTTCACTTGAGTGGACTTGACTTGGGTGTTTGTTTTTGCTGCTGCATTATTGCAGAGGCTTTCCAAAACCATCTCTCAGACACTTCAATCGCGCACGGGCACTTATGTAATTGGTCTGTCTGAAAAACTCTGAGAGAGACCCATAAATTTAGAACAGAAACGCTGAGCTGGAAAGGGACAGGACAGTCTGTTTTAACCCTTAGAGCACCTAAGTTATCTAGGAGTCTCTTTTTGGGCTATTACAGGGGACAGATGATAAACAAGCTAGTATTTTAGTTATAAGCCAATGACCACCCAGATATGGAGCTGTGTTCAGAGTATAGTAAGTGGATTTATGTTCAGACATGCCTTGTCTAAGGAATAGCTGCCTAGTCTAGACAATAGTCTAGACAATATTGTTCATCTGCCTCCAGCCTGTTAAAAACAGCGTAGGTGATTGGGTTCAAAAACATTTTTTTCATGCAGGTTGTAAGTCTCCTGATAGCAATCACTGAGTTAAGTAGTCTAAATGCGTAGGACTATATAATCTTACAATAATTACGAAAAGCTGACCTACCTGCATGTCAATGTTTTTTCTTTACGTAACTGCAGACTAAAAGAGAATGGAAGCATTATTATTGTGATATTATGCGCTTTGTACATCAACACCATCTCTCATGGTGTTTCTGGTTATCCTCTGGTCTGCCTGAGCACGTTCGTGTGTTTTGGAGGAGGTGTGGTTTTGGAGTGATTATGCATGGAGGGTGAGATCTTATGCTTTCAAAGCTAGCATTGTTATTGCTAGATTGGAATAATAACAAACGTGGACATAGCGATTAATGCATTATTAAACATTGGCACAACCAGAGTAATTAAAAAATCTGCATGAAATTGTGATTGGAACTGCATTTACTACTAAAGTCTTGAAAGGAGTTTTTTCAATTCAATTCAAATTTATTTGTATGGCGTTTTTCAAAACATTAATTTTATAAATATTAATGTTATTTTAATATATATAATAATATAATATATATTAATATATATTACAAGAACTTTTTTTCCTTTTAAAATGCCATGAACAGATCCATCCTTCACAATAAAAACATGAATGTTTATTAAGAAATAAATGAGAGGGAGCAAAGGTTTATTTCATGTTGACCTAATGAAAACCCGCAGTGTATTAGAGGTTTGGGAAGCAGACAAGCCACAAAACATAGAAAGGAAATGGAAGAGTGCAAGTGATGGATTACAAATAATGAGTTTTAAAGCCACAAGGGCCTAACATAATAATTCAGAGTTCAGGACACTTGTGTCATGTAGACTGTTCTCATTTACTCTTTCATTAAGACATTACCCTTTATTATGTTGCGAAGATCAAGATTTTTAGTGCTGGAAAAGCTATGGATTATGAACCTTCTGAGGCACCAACCAAGTCAAAAGTGTTTGTGTGGGAATTTACCATACTGTCTTTCTAGGCTGGTTACCGTGGAAGCAAGAAATGTTTTTGCGAGCGTTATGGATATATATATTTTACTCACCAGGTTTTCTGCTGCTTGTTGTTCTGCTCACATTTATTGAAGATGACCGTTCTATTGATTTCTTCTCTTATCGCATCAGCTGGGTTCTGTCGACGTCTGCATTTTTTTTCGCAGTTTCCTCTCTGCCAGCAGAGTGTTCGCCTCATTTTCTGCCCTTGCTAAGGGCTGTACATTTACTGACAAGCCCTAATTACAGAAAGAGACATACATGGGGTATCGTGAGGTTATAGATCGTCAAGTCATCAAGTCGTGGCGCGCGCACACACACACCCCTACCTTCTGGTATCTGGTGTGCAGGGTTTGACAGATGGTCATTTTTCCAATTGAATAAGCAAAAGTCAGGTCAATTTAGCAGAAAAATGGCCGATCTTCACCACACTAGGACCTCTGACAGGTTACATAGCGTCACATTTAACACGCATGACTGGATCAGCGCCACTCCAAATTGGCCACTGGATCCTCAATATCAGACTAGGTTATTCACGTTTACACCCCCACTCAAATTCTGGTGTCCATTAGGACCCCAGTTCAATCATAATGGCTCAAATTCCCTTTAACAGCTACTAATAGCTTTAGTGTCTGATCAGAATTCCTACAATATCTTGTTATTGGAAATTCAGTTTGAATAATTACCAATAATACCTGTATTAGTTAATGTACTAGCTTAGGTTCTATTATGCACTATATAGTAAGCCATATATGTATGTACGTTCATATGTATTTAGGATTATAATGAACTGATACCTAAGGAGCTGCTAAATAAAAAACATTATGATGTTAAATGTAAAACTTTTGCAAGTTTCTTAAGGGAATGTAAAAAGTTTTGTGATGTTAAGATATAATTTTTCCTCCCATCTAATGTTTTCCATCACCGTGTGCCTTCAGGGGCTCCATTACCAATCAGATCAGAGTACTACAAATTGAGAAGGTCATCAAACGGTCAGCAAATGTATGGAGACGTGTCAGAGGGCCACGCACAACCTCAAGAAACCTTTCAGATCTGCTGTGCTGCAGGATCATTTAGCTCAGTGTGCTCAGGCAAAATAACGTGATTTGATGAGAGAAGACAGGGCTGAGTGCAATGAAAATACCCACGATGCCCCAGTCCTTTAGATGTGATGGCAGCCTATTGCACTGTAGCAGCAAAATCAGTGAAAGTCCCTCTAGAAATCTGCTGTATCATACAGTTGCAGGCTCTGTCTGCGTGTCACTCTTTCTTTTCTCTCGCCTGAAGTCGCTTTATCCTTTCATTCCCAAAGTGCTCTCTCTTTCTGTTTTCCTCCCTTTCTTTTTCTCGCTCGCTGAATTCTTTCCTCCTGCGTGTTTTGTCTTTGTTTCGCTCTCCTTTCCGCCTACACGCTCTTGTCCTTTCAGCTCAGAAACCCTCACACATTCCCTCTCTGTCTCTCTCTGTTTAGTCTTCCTCATCACTCGTTCTTCTTTGCTCACTGTTTACTGTATTGTTGTAAGCAGGGCTTGGCGATAAGGCTTATTTTCGGCTTTTTATTTACTGGCTGGTCTGGGCCAGTAATTCAGTAATTACTTCACTGCTTGAATTTCCACCAGCATCACCAATTATCCATTTTATTTATGAGTATAAAATGTGTCATAAAATACAACTACACTTTCATTAGATGTTTTTGTACTCGTTATTTTTATGCTAACAAAAATAATCGAACAACTTATATAACAAAATTAATATCACGTACATAAATGAACTATAGTTATTGCACACATTTTCTGGAAATTATTGATATACTAAACTTTCAATTTTCAACCCATTCTTAATGATATTTTTAGGAGGCTAACTAACAATTATTGTAAAAATTGGATAATGTTTTAACTCTGGATAAAAATCTAAGTTTCTGGATCCAAAATGTCCAAAACATGCACCTGATCTTAGACCTGATTTTTGTTTCTTTTTGCAATTTAACTAGTTTCTGGGTGATGCTCAGTACATCCCGTGTAAAACAAATAATTATGTTTGCAAGGCATATAAACACATGCAAATGAAGTTCAAATGTAAGTCACAGTGACAGTGAAGTACAGTCCAAATAAAGCGAGTGACATTTCTGTCAAAGGGCCCAAAAGTCTCCGACACTCGCTCCAAATCAGCGTGCTATCCTTATTGTTGAGCTGTTCTGTTGTATTAGTGTACTACACACCTCTTTTCTTGTCTGTGCCCCTCCTTCCTTTTTCTCTCAGTCTCCATTTCCCTTTCACCCTCTTTTTCGCTCTCTCATTCTCTCGTGCTTTCTGCAGTAATGTGTCCTGAATATTGATGAGGTGAGAGTAGCCCGTCCCTGGCCTCTTGCCAACTCACATTACAATTCTTCATCTCACCCCTGCCCACTTCAGTCAGGGCCACCCCTTAGCCAGATCGGCCACATGTCACCCTGCAAAAGGCTCTCCTCATTCCAAGGCCTACCCTTCATAAATCCAGCTTTGCCCTTTCTGTTAGGTGCCAAGCCCTTAACCATGAAAGAAGACAGAGGAAGAGAGCGAGAGACATCCATCGACAAGAAGAAAGGCATAGGCTTTTTAAAGGGGCACTGACATTTTACTGCACTGACCAGGATTGGTCACAATCATTCAGGTCAAGTGCCCCAGCATGCTGGGCACCGTGAACAGCAATTGTTGTAACTCTGAGGAGACCTAACTGCAAGATCATAAAACCTCACAGGCAGCAAATTCAAAACACGATGCTTCTGGAAACTAAATCAACATGGAACATTGTTCTGTTTTTCTTTCTTAATACACATTCCTGGATTGAGCAGAAAGAAAACGTTTGTCTTTGCTGTCTTTTATTAGGATGCAATACCTTGCTCTGCCTACAAAATGATGTCATCAATCCCTCTTATTCTTGAGACCCATCTGGTGTCTGCTTTCCACAGTCCAGTCGATTCCCTATGGACAAGATCAAGTGTTCAATTGATTGAAATTGTCATGGTTTTCATGACCATGCATATAGAGCCTTCTAGCAAACATTGAATCACACGCCAAAAGACATTTTCTCTTCTGTCAAGATTAGCATCTCCTAATGCTAGTTAATGCGCGTTCGTTGCAGCTGATTTACTTTTTGAGCCGGTTAAAAGAAAAGTTTAATATAAAATAAACATTTTTGTAACATTTTACAAACTTGTCATTCCAAACACACACACACAAATAATTAAAGCTTGTTCATATCACTTTATCTACAAAAATAAACAAAAAAAATTTAAAGAGAAACCCAACGTTAGTAACCTAATGTATCACACAAATTGATTTGGCCTCATGTGTGCTATATTTCAGGTTCGTGTGAGGAACCGAAAAAGTAAATTGTGCAGAACCATGTGAGAACCAATGGTATTTGAGATATTAATGTAATCTGATGCCACTCAAGTCAGCTTGAAATTAAATCAACCATATTCCCCTTTTGTGACAAATGAGTGAAAATGTCAGCTTTATTTTGTCCATCAGGAAATGATTGGATAATTCTAAGTTGCTAATTTCTGCGATCATGTAAGTGACAGCTTATTCGAAGGGATGGATTTTGGGGTCAGATGGGGACTGACCACTAACACACCATCTGCTGAAGACCAGCTGCAAGGCTATCCTCTGTTTTTTTTTGTTTTTGAGCATTTCAGATATTACTCCCCAGTTTGTGATTCCCGACAAGCTCTGTTTACTGATATCATAGCTAGCTCTGAATAATTCATAAGGATCCTGCCGGAGTCAGGCTTGAATTTGCACCACTGCTGCCTCAGGGAAACCCGGCTTGTGAGAGTTTATTAAGAAGGTGACAGAGTCTCCCTGGGGAATTTGGAGAAGCATGCTTCTCAATCCTCAGCGCAGTTGTGCAATCATGGTACCAGGGACAAAACGCCTTCAAACACTAAGCATGAGGGAATAATTCACCCAAAATATGTCTTCAAAACCCATATGACTTTGTGGAACACGAAAGGTGAAAATTTGACTGTTTTCCATATTCTTTGCGATGAAAATAAATGGAGACTGAAACCTCAAAGCTAGAAAAAACTGAAATTGGTCCAAGTCATATGGGTTTTCATTTTTGGATGAACTATGCTTTTAAAGGCCATTTTGGCTTCTGGTGTTGTTCAATCCTGCTGGTCACTGCTGACTTTGTGGATGTTGTAATTGACAAATGTAACCCACCCCTGCAGCTTTGGCACTATTTTCAGCTCTGCAGCAGTTCTTGCCTAAAACAACTTGGTTTTCATTATGACCCTCACATCCAGATGACCTTGCTGTGTGGGTCTCGGAATGCAGGCGAAATATTTGGGTGTCCGATTACGTACACGTAGTTCATCGACAAAACTGAATTATGGGATGTGACAATGTTGCGTGTGAGCGATCTCATCCATTTCAACACTAATGGAATTCATGTTTATGGGCATCCTATGTGAAGGAGATGGATGAGAGCGTTCACTTTACCGTCTCCAGTGAGAATTGACTAATAGCTCTGCTGGGACGACAGAAGTTTGGTTTAATCTTTGTACAAAGTATAAAGCAGAACTGCTAAAAGGAAAACCACATTCTTACTTGTAACAGGAAGCATACACTCAGACACACACAAAGCAAGTCAGCAACCATAAGTAAAAGGGCAGGATACGGCTTTCTCTGGGTGTGATTTAAGAGTAGAGGAAATCCCATTGCTATCAATCCATCATCTAGTACCTTCATGTGATATCTTGTCCTGATCTCTGGATGAAAGGCAATAATTCTTTTTTAAGTTCATTACTAAAATTGGGCCATATCAGAGGAGGCCACGAAAATGAGTATTAGAAAAGTTTTGTTGAGAGGTGTGGACCAAATCACCTGCAGCTTAATGTTTCAAAGACTAAAGAGCTGGTGGTAGATTTCAGGAAGCAGAGGACTGTCCATTACCCTATCAACATCCTGGGATGTGACCGTGTGGACAGCTACAAATATTTGGTTGTACATATAGACAACAAACTGGACAGGTCAAAGAACACTGATGCTGTGTACCAAAAAGGTCAGGGTTGCCTGTACCTTCTCAGGTACCTTCTTAGGTCCTAGGTGTATGCAGAACCATGCTTCAGATGTTCTAACACTCTGTGGTTTCCATTAAACTCTATAACTCTTCCTCTTACATTTGGGAGCTGTTGTGACAGCATGATTACAGAAAAAATATATATCTTGTGCAATAACTTCACTATTCAATTCCATATATATGCAATTCCATATATTATTTGCAAGAATAATTATGTGCAATAATTATCCTGTGTGCAGTAACAATCATGTAAGTCAAAAGACAACTCTGCACTTTTCTGTACAGTCAGTATTTTTTAAAAATATACAGATATATTTTTATTCTATTTATATATGCCATTCTCACTGCACTGACCAGGATGGGTCACAATCATTCAGGTCAAGTGCCCCAGCATGCTGGGCACCGTGAACAGCAATTGTTGTAAGTCTGAGAAGACCAAACTGCAAGATCGTAAAACCTCACACGCAGCAAACTCAAAACACGATGCTTCTGGAAACTAAATCAACATGGAACATTGTTCTGTTTTTTCTTTCTAAATACACATTCCTGGATTGAGCAGAAAGAAAACGTTTGTCTTTGCTGTCTTTTATTAGGATGCAATACCTTGCTCTGCCTACAAAATGATGTCATCAATCCCTCTTATTCTTGAGACCCATCTGGTTTCTGCTTTCCACAGTCCAGTCGAAACTATTTCCTTCTGGATTAATAAAGACTTCTCTTATCTCTTATCTCTTATCTTATCTTACTTTATCTTATCTCTTAAAATTGTACTTATACCAGAATGGATTTTCCCTGTTACTGTATTATTTACTCTTGCTACAGTAGATCACTCTTTTAATCTCAGCTAACTAACATAATAGTTTTATTGTAGTTAAATAAAACTTACTAACCAATAAACAAACCAACCAGCTAACTCTACTCTTAATTTTTGTATGACACAATGAATCACATTGTGATTATTTCTCCTGCCTGAGCCAGGTCACCTTTTTTATCTCATCTAAGTAAACAACTAAAATCTTAACTTAGTTTTACCGTACTTCTATAGATGTTTCTAACCAACTAACTAACAAACAACTAAATGTGCAAATGCACATCACTCTTTTAATGTTACTACTAATATTAATTGTATGTGAGGGAGTAGACATCTTGTGGCTAAAAGGCAATGCAGCACTTATTTGTCACATGGACCCCCGATGACTGTTTTCTGTTTTATCTCTACAGACTGAAATCATCTCAAAATGGACCATCAGGACCACATGAATTCTGGACAGGTGGGTGACTCCCATCACTCTCCTGGGAACAACATAGCATCTGGTGTAGCCAACATGAGCATCAGTGGTGGCCATCAACAAGACATGAAGAATGGGACAGCAGCACATATGGGGCCGCTTGACGGGCCAGTGAAAGGTTTGTATATAGAGCGGAAAAAAACTGTTAATGTAATAAAAAGAGAAAACAACGTAAGCCTGAAAACCCCCTTTTCCCCAAAAGCGCAGAAGAGCTGAGTGATACTCATGGTAGTGTGTTTCTTGCTCATGTCTCGTCTCATACTGAGAAACCTGACACATATGCTGACAGTGACACTCAGCCATGTGTTGGTTTCAAATGTCTGTGAAGATCTTCATTCATTCAGGTCAACTGCAAAATGCCTTGTAGAATGTATTTGTTGGGCCTTGTTTTCCATTTGTTGAAGGACTGAGATCACAATCCACATTTAAAAAGGCAGTTTGCACAGTGATTGTGAGCCTTGTGGCAATGCGGTACACAAACTCTACATTTTAAGGCATCCACTTTCAATGAAAAATGAAAAGAAAAATATTACACGATTTCACGAAGAGAAATCAATAACATTAATGGGAAAACAGTGGAAATATTTATGAAGAAAATATATACAAGAATGTGGTTTGTAAATATCAAAAAGAAAAAAACATCCTTATCCTTATGAATTTGAGCAAGAGATATCTTTAACTGTTGGAAAACGAGGTTCAGTTAATAATAGCTTCTATAAGACATTTTGTCCAGCCTGCATTGTGTGTTCACAATTGTTTCTTTAAAATGTAAATTTGGTCAGATAACATTGATCATAGATTTTCCTAGGTTTCTTATGTAAGCTTTAATGAGGAAATAGGTCATAGTTTACAAAAAAGGGTAATCTGTCTTACCCGCTTTGGATTGTTCTGGCACAACTGACAAGCTTTCAGCAAGCCCCAGGCTCCCTCAGAGAGCACAGACGAAACCTTCTTATCAACCAGCAACCTAAAATTCCAGCTCAATTGTGCTGGCAGAAGTCATCGGAGCAGAATGTCTCTAAAATGACAGATTTTGTAAAGTAAAGTTTAAAAAACAGCATGACATTGGCTTTTAGAGTTAGTTTGTCTGTTAAGCAAATCGGTTTGAAAAGAAATTATAGCTATCGTCTCAAGAATGTCTTAACTTGTCATTTGTTCAGAAGAAGACTGTAAGGAAATAATTGTTTGCTCTGTTTGCCATCCAAACCACCTTTGTCCTCTACCGTTCAAACCAAAAGTTCACCGTTCTCTCATAGAGGACACACTTGAACCAATGCCTGAGGTGACCACCCAAAAGCCTGTCTTAGAAGACTCCGACACCAAGCCCTCCTTTGATAAAGATGTGCCATTAGGTATGACCACAGTTGTGCCGTTCTAATTCGCTGTGCTGTCCTGCCTGTTGCTCAGCTTCATAGGGCCAGTTTCCTTGATCCCATTACTCCTTATTAAGCTACTGATTTGACTTTCAATTCGGTCATAGCTATGATTCATTTCCCAATGATGCAATACAACTACATAGTATGAATCCAAATCAATTTTCTGCATAATTATCAGTGAAATTATTTAATTCAATAACTGGCACTTGAATGTTTTTTGTGACGAAAGCAAGCCTCTCATATTTCTCATGGACAAATGAGAGCGCTAAATACAAATATAGCCATTTATCTTCCACACCTGCTGCTTTTCTCCCGTTACTATGCTTTGATTTCCAACGGAGGGCCCTTTCCAGGCAGGTTATGCAGTTCTAATTTTAATGCCTATTAACAAACTTTATTTTCTCTTATAATTTTACCAAGTCCAAGCTGTAGGGTTCCCACAATCATGGAAAACTAGGAAAAATATGAAATCCTGAAAGTGTGTATATATTTAATGCATAAAATGTATACAACAAATCTATAGTGGATTAAATATATAGTGGAGAAAGCCAAGTCCTCCACTGAGCCACATTCAAACCTTTTGTCTTTTTCAAATTTGACTGATGAACAAATAGAAATCATTGTAGAAATTCTCTAAAAAAACATTTGTAATAATAATGAACAACAGGAAAAAATACGCTATAAACAGTGGGAACCTTAACACTAACAGGAGTTTTTGCCTTGCTTTTGCTTATAACAAGTTTCCAAAAAGAAAGGTTAACGATGACTAGCAATAAGCCTGGAACCTCTCGGGAGTGACCTTGCCATGTTCTCAGAAGCTTTTTGGAAACTTAGCTGAGTTAATTTTCGCTGATGTTGTGATATGCTGATGTTAAGCAGCACTGAAAAAATTCACTGAAAGCTAATTGCATGCCTTTAAGGCTGTAAAATGCAGTTGCAAAAGGAAGTAGTGTTCCCGATTCAAGGCCAGTAAAAGCCCAGAATATTTTTCATAGAGCAATTAGGCAGGTCTGCGCTACCCTTCCTTTTGCATAAGAGAATAATGTAAGTTCTGGACAGGCTGAGTAGTACTAGACTAAATAGTGGTGCCCAGAACATCCATTTGGTATTTTACATGGTCAATCAGTAAGTGAGTGACATGACATGAGCACTAGTATTGCTAATGGCTTAGATGGATGTACCTGCCTGGTGCCGTGACCCGGACATACAAAGCTGTAGTAATAATAATAAAAATAATAATTATTATTATTATTTTAGTGATTAAAATTATACATTATTATCACTCCATTGTCAAATGATACAACTTATAACAGACAAGAATATTTACACTTGTGTGAATATAAATAAGTGAAATCAGCAAGTTGTACTTCACACATCTTTTTTCCAGTTTATCTGGAACATTCAAATAAGAACACTTCACAAAAGAAAGATAAAAATGCACATTTAATATAATTCTATAGTCACTTATTTTATTTTAAATGCACTATTTGACTTTAAATTGAAATTAACAATGTGCAACAAAATATCATGTTAAATAATCACACGTGCACACACACACAAACCTTCTGCCATTACATAGGACATATAATTACCTCAAATGGTTCAAGACCTAAGTGAATGGACTTCAGGACAAGCTTCATTTATCATTTATCTCCCAGAACCACAAACTCATTGACCTTGTCAGAGAATTAGCAGTCTAGTTGAGATAAAGGCATTAAGATGGCGTTACGCATGTTGAATGCTATGGTTCTATGAAGTTGGGAGTGATGTAAATGTATTAGACTACCATTAGCCATCACCTGAATATTTCATGTTAGAGAACATGTTGCTGATGTTTGCAGTACAGCTGAAATGGGTCTGCAACTTTAATGGCTTCTAAAACCACTTTTCTTTAAAGCTCTTCAATTGTTATGAACTACCAGGAAGATCAAATGTCTATAAAGTCATTCATAATGTAGACTTTCTCCATTAATTTCATACGATAAACCCATTTTAAAGCTATAGAGAAAGGGTCAACTTTGCTTTGTTTCCTGTGATTCATTTAACAGTGTACTTGTCTGATACTCACCGAGGGCATAAATTCAGCATATTTACAAGCCAATTTATTAGCATAGTTGCTTGTAATAAGATCAGTTCACCTACTGTACCAAAGTGGTTAAAAAAGAAAAATCCTAAAGCTGCTGTTAAAATTCTCCGTATCTCATTTTATGCTCTTTTAACTTGCTTCCATGTGATCACACAACTTTGACTGGTCTGGACCGACAGCAGGAGCTGGAGAAGGTATGGTGGGCTCACCACCCCCTTATCCCCCTGCAATGTAAAAGTTCAGAGGATTTACATCTAAACAAACTTATGTTGGGCTCGTATGTAACACCACAGCTTCATTATTTCACTGCTTGCGCATACATGCAAAAATCAAATAAGAGCTCTCAACGGGAACCATATTCCTCCTAATTAAGTCTGTATCTAAGAAATGAAAAGTCTAAGAATAACATGGCGTATTATATAAACTATAATTGAATGCATTAACAAACTTTCAAATTCATTCATAGCACAATGCAAAACATATGCTTTACTGCTCAGATCAGATCCAGAAGGTTCTATCTGTGCATTAAATGAAACTTGCCAATGGACAATGCACCAATTCATTGCTTCACTGGTCATTTTGCTAGCATTCATCGATGCTTTATACACTGAAGCTCACAGAGATGTTGTGTTGGATATTGTGGCTTGATTGGCCAGTTCTTATTGTTATTAATGGTTTTGATTGTTTTTGTTGTGATTGATTGAGTGAAGAGGCACTTTTATAAGCAATGATCCCGTAACCCCTTGACCCTACTGTACTGACCCCCTCATTTGCTACTGTAGTTATTCGTTTTTTAAAGTACAATTCATGTTGTAGTCTCCTGCTTGCTAATTTAGAGGACCAAGCATCAATTATTGTAAAAGTGCCTTTAACTCAAAGAATATTGTGTGAAAAAAGATTTTTGGACTGTTTAACTTGACATGAAAACAGAAACGTGTGTTCTGTGTTGTGTTCGGGCCCCTTCTGTGCATTTAGTTCCTTTCAGTTCCTTGATTCCTTTTCTTTCTCTGCTTCTAATGTTGACTGTGGAGAGAGCGTGGTTAAGTGTTGCTAATTCTACAGTGTTGTCTGTGGCTGTTCCTATCATTCTGCCTTCCACGTCATCAGAAGATTTAACACCCAGAAGTCCGCCCGAGAGTGGCCGGAGCAGTGCTGCATCAGTGGATGGGGAGAAGGAGAGCTCTGTCAGCCCAAGAGAGTCTCCAGTGTCTCCATATCCCCTACGGACAATTCTACCTGATGATTTTGGTTCAGGGATCATAGGCTTTGACAGTCAGGTGAAGAGCAGTCCCTCAGAAAAAATGGCTGACCCGCATACTGCCAGTGGATCAGAGGAGGAGGAGAATAAAGAAAATGAAATGGAAAAATCTGAGAGAGGATCTGGTTCTCCCAGTGAGGAAGAATTTCCCAAAGGTGCTGTCAAAATAAAAGAGGATGAAAAAGAAGAAAAAGAAGCAGTTAGTGATGAAGAAGAGGAAGAAACTGGAATTTCCTTGGTGCCCAGTTCTGTCACCACAAACTTGACAATCCAGAAAGGCAGCATTGATGATGAACAAGAAACCCCTTCTCATCCTCCCATGACTCCAGAGGAAGCTAAGAAACGTGGCCTGTCGTTCGACTACACAGAACCTCAGGACCAGGGTCGTCAGGCTGGTCCTGTGGGATGGGAATGCAGCTCTGATAAAACACCACCAGAAAGCAAGAGTCCTGACTCCTGCAGGGCTGATCCGGGATCACCTCTTTCTCCCATTGCTGCTGCTGAACCTACCCAAGAGGAATCATCTCTAACAGACTTACAAACGGATGCACGGATGGAAGAAGAAGAAGAGGTAGAGGTACCAGAACCTGAACAAGAAGACAAGGTGACCATTCCTCAGGCCTTCCAAGAAGTTGCTGCACCCATGCACCCTAAAGCAGAGGAACCTAGAGAACCGGAAGAAGAGATCAAGATCAAGCAGGAGAAATATTTGGAAACGAGTGACGATGATCACATTGATACGGAGAAAGTCCAGCCTGTTGCCATGCCTGAGCCTGTTGCCATTCCCGAACCTGTTGCCAAAACTGAACCTGAAGCTAAGGATGTTGTTAAGCCCAGCGCCCAAGTAATGCCCACAAAAGCACCAAGCAAAGCAGCTCCTATCAAAGAATCTCCTGCCAAAAAAACAAAGAAACCCGTCGCTACGGTTGCTGCCACTCCTTCCCCTAAATCTGCTCCTAAACTTCAGAAAACTCCCTCTAAAGATGCTGCTCCGGCCAGAAAAGCAAGTGTCCCATCCAAAGGTCTGTTTTTCCGTTCTGTTCCTCCAAACCCCTCACAGATCTTCTTTGTTTCACCTTTCCTTTTCTTCTTTTCAAAGTAGATTAGTAGAACTACGCAGCACCCTTTCTGAAAAGCGCACACTGCGCTAAGAGTGTGTTCGCTTGAAGAAACGGGCTGCTTGTAGCCACAAAATCTCTCTCTCTCTCTTGATTCTTTGTGCCCTGTATGTCTGTCTCTTCTCCTTCCCTCTCTCTGTGTGGTCAGTGTTGTTTCGCTTGTGTCTGTGACTAACTCTGTGCATTGATTGACCGTTACTGCTGGCACTGTTTTCACCTGCCCCTCTCTATTGCATGTCACCTGTGCATGTATGTTGAATGTATCACTCACAGAACTGTGCTTTACCTTTATGGGTCCACCTCTTTAACAGATGTACCAAATGGCCCATGCTGATGGGGGTGACTATAACACACACTGAAAGGAGAAGGTCAGCAGTTGCTGCTGGGTTCAAGACAAAATCCCCTAAACGTCTCCCACAGCTATGCAGACATCTTCTACAAAAAGCAAAAAGATCAGACAAGCTCACTAAATAATGTGAAACATTCATTTTTGCGGACAATCTCAAGGCAATCTTTTGGTGCTCAGCAATCTCAACGTTTTGTGCTTGCAAGGCAAAGCTGCTTCCTGAGTCTTTCTGCTCATCTTTCTTCTACCCAATTTCTGTTTTATATATGACAAGGAATTAATAAGCAATCAAAAAAGACGAATCCGCCACTGGTGACTGTGATGCTGCCATAGTCCTATTTCTATTCTGAATAGCAGTTGGTCTTTTGTTTTGCATACTTGATTGCAACAGGTCTTCAGTCTTATGTAAATTTGCATTCTGAATTGCAATTGGTTTTCTCCTATATCTAGTTAATCAACTAGTGCAACTTTGAAGGTGTCAAGTTATGGGTTGATTCTTTTTTGTGCAAAGCCAAAATAAAGTAAGATGCATATTTAGTGTTATGATAGCAGCAGTGACAACTTCGAAAGTACAAAGCTTAAAACCCAAACTTATACAACAAATAAAAATTAGAATTTTTTTGCCTTGCAAGCACTGCTATTTATTTGAGATTTTGCTTCCTGTCCTGTTAAAACATTATTAATGCTTTGCATTTTTTAATAATGAAAGAAGGTCCTGCACAAACCGAAGGATGCCAAAAAGGTCCTTGCAAAAGAATAGTTTGCCGAAAGTTGACATTTTGTAATCATTTACTAACCCTCTTGTCACACTAAACCCAAATAACTGCGTTCAAGGAATATCCTAACCTCTCTATTGGAAGGTTTTCATGGCAGCCAGGGCATTATGTCAGCTGAAATTGAGAACCAGGCCAGTTTATTTTATGAATCATTCACATGTGTTGTGTGAATTGAATTCATCAGTTTTCCCTAAGAGATTTTCTTCATGATCTCTCATAATGAGTCCATAATGAGGCTAGATTTTGGTCTGTTCCTCACATAAAGCTAAAGAATGGCTTCAGAAGATTTAGAATAAACTTGCCTGTTTTATGGAAGAAAAATCAAAACACATACAAGTTTGGAAGAAAGAAAATAAAACAAAGAGGAGGGTGAGTAAATGGTGACAGAATTTGCATTTGGCAATAAATGTTTGTTTGTCATAAACAAACATGCCAAAATAAAAGGCTGGAATCGCTGCTTCAGGAATCACAGAAATTCAAAATCACATTGAGCACTGATGTAAAAACAGATCAACATGAACTTTTCTTCGATTCAAATAGACTGACATCTTGATAAGTCTTAAGTCTTGATTCAGGCCACCAAAATGACAATATATAAGCTTGTACTTACTATTCCTTCCTTTCTTTCAGCCAAGACTGGAGCAGGGGCAACTCCTGAAAAAAAGGTACTGTGGTTATCATGGTTGATATTATGATTTGTGGGAAAAGTGGCTATAAGTTCGTAGCCAGATTAGCTAAAATACGCAACAACTGAGAGGACTCATTGATTTATTTTAGACTTAATTTAAATCATCTTCACATTTTAGTCTGAAATTGTATTTGGTATTTCTGTTTCATTTTAATTAGATTTTAGCATCTATTTCATTTTTTTTGTTAATTTACAGATTGCTTTTTACCATTGTTTTTCATTGTTTTGTCTTTATCACCTTCTCAAACACATAAGATATCCACTACAACCCCGCATGCAAAAGCTAAACCCACTTCTGCCCTCCAAAGAGGGTCTTCAGTCTCAGGCATCCCCAGCAAAAAGCCCTCAGTCTCTTCCTCAACTCCTCCATGTTGCTTTAGCAGTCCAGGCTCTGCCAACTCTGTAAAAAAGCCCAACAGTGCAGGAGCAAGAGAGTCCAGGGCCACGGTGAGTACTGCCGCCCCTTCCTAACCATCGGCCAAGAGAATTTGTAGCGAACATTCCACAAAAAAATACCCCCAAAAAGCAAATGTCATGAGGAGATTGAATTCACAGCACCTGAGACTTCACAACAACAACATCCCTATTACCAGAGCAGAAAGAAAAGCTAATGAATGGATTAATTTCTGTCATGATTTAGGTTTACCATTGACTTTAAATGATTATAAAAAGTCCCTCAAAATGCAGCAAAGTTTGTATTTTTATTGTTCATATTTAGGCTGGAGATGCCAAGACAAAGACAGCGGGTGCCAAACCCCAAGGAGTTGGCACCAAAATCCCTGGTAAGTGATTTTCAGATGCACCTTTTCAAGGCTCCACATTAATCTTTGTTTGGTACCATTAAAGGAAGGATACTTGGTGACTCAACCTTTAATTTCCCTTCCTGACAGTTTGAAAAGGAAATTGAATGTTATTATGTGAACTAAGCACTTTTAGGCAATGGAGCCCTCACCATTTACAACAAATTTCCCTTTTTTAATGCGTTCTCCCATGCCATAAGCCCACTCCAGCATTCAGTGTGACATGACAAATAAAAGTGCAGATATTACAAATTCCAAAGAAAGTAAAATCTGAAAGCTTTTTGTGGTTCAGTGTATTCACTGCATGGTAAACTGCAAATGTGAGCACACCTTCCCATCATTTCACTGTGCACCATTAAACTAGTCTTCAGGAAGTACATAATATCTGCCTACTTGAAGCGGGTTATGAAACCCCAAGGGAATGATTCTCTATTTATAGATTTGTACTGATTTGTACCACTTTGATTTGTGAAATACAGCTGCTTCACGGATGGAGCAGCGAAAGGCAGGACCAGGGTCCATTGAAAGAGGTAAAAAAAGAGCCTCTTTTGTTCGGTGGCCAATTAAATACTTCCGATCCAAAAAATCCGCCGAAGTAATAAAAAAGTGCACAGAACTGAAAGCTCCTACATATTTTACTCAATTTCAAAGAGAGACTAGAAGGCGATAGTTAAATAAAGAGTAAATAATCAGTAAAGAATAAAAACATATTGTTTTTCATCATCAGCTGATTCACCTAAAACCCCAGACCGTAGTGGTTGCAACAGCCCAGCCAGTCGGTCCTCCACCCCTGGACAACAGGTGAAGAAAGTAGCAGTGGTGCGCACCCCTCCCAAATCTCCTGGTTCATTGAGATCTCGTGCCCCGATCGCTCCTGTCGCACCCATGCCTGACCTGAAGAACATCAAGTCTAAGATCGGCTCCACTGAGAACATCAAACACCAACCTGGAGGCGGAAAGGTAAATCAGCCATGCTTGATTTTCAACTGGAAGAATGAAATCTGAAAACAAAATCAGCTGCTTTGGATGCATTTATTGTAAAGCTGAAAGATTTGCATGAAGTAAAGCTTTTGGAGACAACGTGACCCCATCAAATGGAAGTAGGCCAATCTATTTGAGTGGAGATTTGGATTATTGCGATCAGAACTCCATTCTTTAGGTTCAGATATTTGACAGAAAAGCCTATAATAAAGTTCAATCATGTTGGAAACAGTTCGCAAACAGTTAGTTAGATACGCTCAGATCGGAAATTGGAAGTCGGTGAACACTGAAAAGCAATTTTATGTCTTTAAAAATTGAAACAAAAAAAAAAACCTCTTTGCAGAGCCTGGGATCTTCAGCTCAACTCAAAGCATCAGGTTAACACTCTTGACTCTCCTTGTCCTTTTCCAGGTGGCTGTTGTTCATAAGAAGATCGATTTTTCTAATGTTCAGTCTAGATGTGGATCCAAAGACAATATCAAGCATGTTCCAGGAGGTGGTAATGTGAGTAACCGATAGGGTTAGAACTCCTCGCTCTGAAAGACAGTGTAGTTAGAAGCAGTTGTAAAATAGTGTAGAAAACCAATGGAAGAACAAACCAAATATATGATTATATTTCTGATTAAAAATAGGACCTAACGCAGAGATAATGTATATGAAATATCCTGTAAAAGGATTTGTGACTGAGAGCAGTTTCTTCAGGATATTACCCCACTTTATTACACAATATATTCTACTTAACTAACTTAAACATCTTAAGCTTTGACTATGGCTGCTGCACATTTCCAACAGACAGTTACAAGTATGTAAAGAACAATTAATTGTAACAAAACTATTAAAACGGACTAGTGGCTTTAGCTATGAGCTGTGCTAAAAAATGGCCGTTTTGTGAAGGTTTGGCTAGTCCAGGGACTCCAGCATGC
Organism: Enteromius viviparus; assembly: GCA_032353835.1. Lineage (NCBI taxonomy): Eukaryota > Metazoa > Chordata > Actinopteri > Cypriniformes > Cyprinidae > Enteromius > Enteromius viviparus. Next base: position 5,071,394 of record JAUCNO010000710.1, on the reverse strand, counting down.
CTGCACTGGCAATGCATCTGGGCAAGACATCCATCAAGATGCCTTTGCACAAACTAGGTTCAGTTCATTTGCCTGAATCCCCAGTGTTGTTTTCTCCTCTTACCTAGTGTTCCTCCTGGTGATGCAGTGGATCGCTGACTGGATGCTGTGTTGCAGATGTGCTGTGTAGATTGCATGAATGTACTGTACAATAACTTCCTATGCAGGTGAAGATAGTGAAGGGTTCTCAGGTGGTCAGATATGCAGAAAAAAGGGGGGTATGGATCTTCAGTTGAGAGCTTGAAACTGAGCATGTGCAATACAGTGCTTGCAAGGTTAATTCAAATCTGTATTCAAATATTACATTTTTCTTCTAATGTTTTTTCCGGTTAACGTCAACGTTAACGTTCCGTAACATTGCTTTGTATAGAATTGTATTCTTTGGTGTGCGGCTTTTTTCTCTTCTAATCTGCCGAAGTTTTGTGGCCTTACAAGCGCTAGTATTAGCTTCAGATGTAAATGTAGTTATATCTGAGTTTCGCCTGAAACTGTAAAGTAGATATAACATGCATTTTTGCATTACAATCTCTTCCCTCTATAAACCCATGGGTCCCTTTAACTAAAATGCATAAATTAAGTGAATCTCTTTTCTGACTCGGTGTATGGGACAGAAAGAAACATTTCCATGTTATGTATAACTTTTGAAAGGGTATTTACACATGCTTACATGTGATCGTGAAAAGACCAAGTGTAAATGCCCTCTAAGATGTATTCAGACAAATAGGAACCAATAAATATAAGTCAGTCTTGTCTATGTACATATATTTTATTTAATTGAAAAACGTCACTCCATTAAGATTGCCTGAAGCATGAGTATATAAATTGTTTTTATATCTATTAATGGAAGCAAGTAACTTCTCTGTCCCATGAACCCTGTTGTTGTGAATAATGGTAATTTTCCTACTCCAGATCATCAGCTCTTCAGGTGCCTGAGCATGCAGTCAATTTCCTTCCAAATTGCTCTGTTTGATAACTGACTCTATTTTTTCCCTCATGCTTCAGATTCAGATAGTGCACAAAAAGATTGACCTAAGCAACGTCCAATCAAAGTGTGGCTCCAAGGGTAACATTCATCACAAACCGGGTGAGATTTCATTCAGAAACATTATACAGTATGACCAATGACACACAGCCATGACCAATATTGCTCATTTACGACATCATGTAAAACTTAAAATAGTGTACAATTTTTTGTATTTTATTTACCTTACTGGATTAGAAGTGCCTACACATGCTATCTTCACCTTCAGTATACTAAAAACAATCGGGGAAGGTTTGATTTAAACAGAAGTTCATCTGTATTTTAGGAGGTGGGAATGTTGAGATCAAATCTGAGAAGTTGGATTTCAAAGGCCAGTCAAAGGTTGGATCTCTGGAGAACATTGGACATGTTCCTGGGGGCGGACTGAGGAAGGTATGTCCTCGACTTCTTTCAACAGTCTCTATTGAGTCACAAATGTGCAATACTGTGTCAGATTATTTGCCATTTGAATGTAGAATTAAACATGATGCATTTTGACTGTTTATCTGCTCTTATCTGCAATACTCACTTAAAAGTTTGCTTCATGTTAGATCTTGCTATGGTCGGCATGCTTCCTCCTGCTTGGCAGACTGCAGTGTACATCTTTTGCACATATTTTTGCCGACTTCATTAAGTTGCCTACTGTTCTGCACCTAATCTAGAGCAAATGTTATGATCCCGTGGCCAATTAACTTTTTATTTAAATGTTTTTTAATCCAAAATCTGTCAGAATGTACTCACATCGTGTTGTGTCAAACCTGCATGACTTTATGTCTTTCATGGATCATGTTTAGCAGAATGTTTTGGCTCCTCTTCCCATTTAATGAAAGTGAATGGGGGCTTTCGGGCTTCTTTAAACTGCGAAAATCATATGACATGAGAGTAAATAAATTAACTTCAAAAATGAAAACAGGACACCTTGGCTCAAGTCTATAAGGGTATATATATATATATATATATATATATATATGAATATGTTAATGTATAAACGTAAATATATATATAGAAAAAGTACTGTATTTATATACAGTATAAATGAGAAATATACACAGTACTCGTTTGACAGCACTAAATTCTCTATTAAGTGAATGAATTAGGATGGTTTTATATATGTAATAAATGAAATCAGCATACAGCACAGGATTTATTGGATAGAAGCTGGGTGTCTTGCTCTCCTTCATCTTCTCTCTCTACTGAGCACATTTTCAATCATTTTTAAGATCACTGCATCTGGTGCTCACTTGCTTCTGCTCCCGTTTTCCTTTTTTATCACACATAACCAAAAACTGCTGACTGAGTGCTTCTTTCATGTGTTCACATTCAGAAACATCCAGGAATCGTGTAGGAGTGCTGATCTGAGAGCTATATCTGAGCACATAAAAGAGAAAAAGCATATTAGGAACAGTTTTGAATAAATCAGTAAGATTCAGTTTTGAGATTGAATCAACTTGATTGTTGGGAATTATGTTTTATGGTGGATTATTTTTAGCCTAACACTAGATACATCATAATTATGGATTCAGAACACATAAAGAAATGAACTTTAGTCTTAACTTATTGATGGGCGTTATTACTCGATCCAAAGGAAGATGATGACAGAGTAGATCAGCACTCTTACCTGGAAATATTTCTTAAGGATTAAGACAGCTTCACCCCTTCTCCCAGCATTCCCTCTGGTTTGAGTGTTTTTTTTTATCCCTTCATAACCCCATTTAATAATTTACATCCCAACCCATTTTGTTCTGTTTACCCATAACCATGTGAACTATGTGGCGTCCACGCTGTAGAGGGAGAAGGGGAAGGAAGCAGAGCCGCAGGCCGCAAATGCTTCCTTTAATGGGGACGCTGTTCACTCTAATGATGTGGTCATGACCTTTGACCCTCCCTCCTCTGAGGGGAACAGTCTGGTTAAGTCAGAGGGCCTCAGTAAGTATATTACTGCAATTATGAAGTGTCAATTTAACTTGGTTTTTATGTTCTTCTCTGCTAGGAATAATTTTGTCAAGTATTTCAATTCAATAGTGTATTGTAAGAAATATTGTAATACATTTCTGATCCCACACATGTGAGCGAATATAGCTATTCTAATTCAAATATATGGGATGGGTGGAAAAGTAAGAAGACTAGTACTATATATATATATATATATATATATATATATGATAAGGCCCACAATCATGTTGAATTTTCAGTATCTGTCAATGTAAGTCCACTAGAGGGCAGCTTTACTGGA
>JAUCNO010000710.1:5048331-5067517 GCA_032353835.1 Enteromius viviparus | reverse complement strand
GGTATGACATCAGTTCCTTATGTTTCCAAAACACTCTTGATGTACAAATCAAAGCAATATAGAAATCCTGGCCAGGATGCATCCGGGGAAAATGGCACGTATGGTCACCCTAATGTGAATACACCAGTTGACTAATTTCTAAAGGATCATGTGAGACTAAATACTAAATATACACAGCACACATGATCTCCTAGTTACCACAGGATGACAATCTCATGGTAGAAACAGAACAAATAGAAACAAATTAGCATAGCTGCTGTTCAGACTAAGAAAATGAAGATTTGTTGAACTAGAGCTAAAAGATTAATAATGAACATCTGATCAGATATAACTGCAGGAAAAGGTGAGATGCATTATTCGAATGTTTGGCTAAAAAGAGCGTGTCTGAACCCCGAGCGTTATCAGGAACGTTATCTAATAAAGAAATAAATCAAGTGACCCCAAACAATATATACATTAACCTTTAATTTTTTAATGCACATATTATGTTATAAAACCTGACAATTGTTCATATCCCTTCAGTTTAATCCACATTCCACCTTTCCTCCCATCAGATTGAGAGCCACAAGCTAAGTTTCCGAGAGCAAGCTAAAGCGCGCACCGACCACGGCGCTGAGATCGTGTACCAGTCCCCCGACATTTCCATGGACGGATCGCCCCGCCGCCTCAGCAATGTGTCTTCCTCCGGCAGCATCAACATGACCGACTCCCCGCAACTGTCCACGCTAGCTGATCAGGTGTCGGCCTCCCTCGCTAAACAAGGCCTGTGAGCTGCCGGCACAAACGTGTAGGCAATTGACAAATCAAAAAAAAAAAGTCTAAAATGTATCTCCTTCAGTCCTTTCAAAAGAGGTGCTTGTCGGATTTCTCCTAACTAAAGGTTGTCCCAGCGGCTTGTCTGCTTGTGAAATAATTTTTGCCTCCTGGCATGGAGAGACAGGTATTGATGTTATTGGCTTAGTATCAACAAAAGAAAAAAAAACACTACAATTTAAAAGGAGCTGGTGGTGTATTGATCCAAATGGTCATTTGCAGCACTGAGTAGCCTGATTTTATTCGTTTAATACCCCGTTTTTTAAAAGAAACAACAATGACATTTGCTTTCAAAGCTGTATTTGCTTCGTTGCCTTATTGTGAATGTTTTTATTTACCATAACTTATGCACTCCTGTTTTGACATGCAGCAGTGGGGAAGGCAATCGTGCTACATGGTTTGGAACGATGCAGTTAATGATACCGGCTATGAATTTGATAGGACAGAAAGATTTCAAACGCTCCTAGGTAAAACTCAAGGCAATCAGGCTGTAGCGGACACATATTTGACAAATAATAATTCAATCAAACGCATCAGCGAGTGCTATAGTGCACGCTTTGGTGTTTAATAAAAGCTTTTAAATTCACAAAACACCTCAAGTGTGTGTTCGATCCAAATAAAAAAAAACTTTAACAAAGACTTTGATAAATCGATTTTTTCTGAGCAGTTCAGGATGCTGTAATTCTAATATTATAAATTGATAACCTGTTAATTTTATTAAACTGCACATCCTCATTCATCACCACAGCAAATTCTCAAGGCTAAGCAGTCCTCATGAGTGCACAGGAAGTTGCATCGCTGAATGAAATCCTGTTTGGCCTCTAGTGACTCTTGACTGAGAAGAAAGCAAATGTCAATATTGAAATAAACTGCTGCACAGGGCTCAACAATACGGATTTTTATCTATCTGGACAGTTTGTTTTTAAAAATGAAATTTTTAACAACAATATTTTGTAATGTATTAATATATAATTTAATGCAAATCATTTATAAATGTAACTATGAAAGCTATGAAATGTTACACAGATTTTGTTGGGAAATATTTTTTTTAAATACACATTTTTTAGCAAAGTTTTGTTCAAGACACTTCATGATTAAACTGCATGAAAGATTTTTTTTTTACACAACTATATGACCATGCAAAACCTTACTGATAACACCTACTAATTAATGATAGCCATTGCATTCTTACCACTTCCAGTGGTAGTTTCCGTTTTCAAAACAAAAATGATTGCTGTTAAAAAAGGTTTATGAGACCAAGTATAAGATGTAGTGACTGCCTTACACAGGCCCCAGATCGCATCTCCATCCTTATTGTTGAGCTCTGAAGTAGTTTGACCTACACAAGCACCATCAGACTGATATCACTTGGTACATCCTCTCATTATTTCCTTCAGCTTGTATCTCTATGGTAACGAAGCTTCTGTATTGATGGATTTCAGCTTCTGTGTCTAAAATGCTGTTCCAAAGAATGTGTGTATGGATGGACCAATGCAACATTTCATAACACTCAATAAAGTAACTCTAACATCACATCGGGAAATCTCATATTGAGAACAGACAACAGAAAAGTGCCTCCCGGTGTCCATCAGCTACATTCGAGAAATCCGTGTTTGAAAGTTTCTCTGGTCTAAGATGGATTCAGTCATGTACAACATCACAGAACTGATTCATTTGGTGTGAAATCCGATTCAGCACATTTAACACATAGCCGAGCTCCCCTCAGTACTAAAGTCTTCAATACGGCCAAACCACAACGCTCACACGCTGCACATTCCCAGCATGCAATGGACTTAACCCATGGTCTTGATATAGTACCCAGAGTCACCACACCCCTGTCCAACCGTTTAGAAAACTACCTTTACTAGAGCGTTTAACTCCTCTTTAAACATGAAAAGAAAGGAAAAAAAGTGGAGGAAGATTGAAGGAACAAAGCTACCTGCTAAAATCCAGGTTTATGTTGCACTTTTTTTCTAATAGTATTGTGTGGACGGTGTAAAAGATGTACGAATGCGTTCAGAAGATCTGATTTAGATCTGACACTAAGCTTTTTATTTAATATCCGCAGTGCATTGCAGCTTTACGCTCATTTGACAGAAGAGCTGCCTCTACACAAACTGCATTACTCATTTAGATGTATATCTTGCATTTAGAAAAGGGAAAAAAAATATAATAGGTCAAATAGAGGGATAATTTGCATCCAGAATCCACAATATCAGTAAAGGACTTAACTAGTGCCACATATATCACTCTCACATGGCCCTGTGGGAAGCTTTAGAGGATTGCTGTAAACCCAATACTGTGGCCCGTCCTTTGCACAGCATGCTGCTAACATAAACCTGAGCATTTAGACGCGTGGGGTTAAGCTGAAGAACAGACTTAAAAGATAAAATGTTTAAAAATGGCACTGGATAAGGCCTTTTAAGTAATTCTACCCTTTAGCTGTGTTTCAAACGGTTCTGTAATAATCTGTTGATCGGTTCCGAGGTCTATCTCTCTCCTCCGTTTCATTTCCCGCCTCTTCTCTTCTCATCGCAGTTCTTCATTCTAGCTTGCAGTTGTGATTGTCTTTATCGTAATGTGTTTTATTAATTGATTTACACTGATACTCCTTGCTGTAAACGTGAATTTGGAAATAAAGTCCGTATTAAACTGCTTTCTGTGTCTTTTGTTTTTCTGGGAGTTTGCTCTTTTAGTTAACGTTACCCTTTAGGTTATTTGTGAATGCGTCTTTACGGTTATAAACCATACTTAAAGGTAAGTTGTGTTATTTTTTTTTTACGTGTAAAGTTTCACACGTGGAAAAACCAGTTCAAGACTATTGAAAAAAAAAATTAAATCATGAATGCTGACATGAGACAAAAAAGGTAATCAGGACTAACGAAACCAGTTTTTCATTTACATACAGCGGGTCGCCTCATATTTATATCACATGACAAGACAAATACTACGGTATTCGTATTTTTACATTAGGTTGATAACCAAGCATGAATGTGTGTGATGCAGTAATGTATCATCGCCACTAGACGGTAGTAAAAAAAAACCCTGTCTTTCCAACTGTGTACCTTTCTCAGTTCATTAGAAGCCATCCCGGTAACGTCAAAAGAAAGCCATTTCCAGTGAAGCGAATCTGAAAACACCATCCAAATAGCTGCTTTGGTTTAAATGATATGAAATGAAACGCTTTTTAAAGTTTGGTTTTCCCCCTATTCTTTCCAGGGAGCTTCAGTTAAACTGCACAATTTCTGCAGTTAAAATGAAATACAGAAATAATGAAAAACTAGATGCAGCCTGGAAAAGAAATTTGTCCAAAAATACCTTCATCCAGAGTGCAGATAAATTAGTAACCAGATCCTTTCTCTTCTGACCTCGAACATTAGTGTGAAAAACTATTAGATTTTCAAGGGTTTAACATTATAAATATGTTTAGGAAATGCAAGGTGTACTTTGTACTGATGTAAGCTGTGTATTTAACTTGCTACATGTATGAACCTTATAAAAACATGGACAAGAGAAAGACAGAAGACGTTTGAGTACAATATAATTCACTTTTAATTTGAGAAGCACAAATGTTGCCTGTCTGTCAGATGGGCCAATTATCCATAAACATTTTTTTTTCGTTGCCTCTCCATAAAGAAAGTGTTAAATATTCTCGTGTCTTCTCCCTAGACAATCAGGACAGCTACAGCCTGAACATCAAACACAGTAAAGAATCAAACAAGGTATGTACAAAATAAACTTTTTTTTTTGTTGTTTTGTACAAACTATTACATGCTAAAGGATATACCAGACTCACCCAACCCTCATTCACCACATTGGAAATTCAAAGTATGAAAATAACTCACACGATACAATATTGGCTTTTGAAAGCTAGTCAAACCTTATGGTACATTTGCCTGATAAGTACACAGACCCCCACAGAGAGACATAAAACCATAATTAATGATATTAAGAATGAAAGGGGCGGCGGGTTTTCTCAGCAGGAAATGGGACAGTCGTGAATGGTCCCCTTACGATTTGCCACACAACCTCAACAGATGAAATTTCTCTGACGCTATGAATGCTGTTACGCTCCAGTGAGATAAAAAGGAATATATTAAGGATTTCTGGTTTACATGACATCCCTTAAACAAGAACAAATGGCTACAATAGCTAGAATCGTGTGACGACAGATACAGAGAAGCTACTTATAAAAATCTTAAGTAACTGGTGTCCGCTATTAGACTTGTACATTCGTATTAGTTAAAATAAGAGGAAGGAGTTGCAAGCAGTGACTCACTGACTGAGGAACTAACAGAAATCGTTCCTCATCGTTACACAATGGAAAAACGGGGCTGTGACCGACAGCAACTGAGGAGCCAACGAATGAAAATTTGCCAAGTCCTTTCCTATCGAGGACTCCAGCGAACATTATTACTCGAACATCAAGTTATGGGATTTGATGATGGCTGTAGATATTGCAAATCATTTTATTAAAGAGTTTAGACCTGACCAATCAACGGAAGAGCTCTTGCATGTAGGGCTAGAACGAAATCAATAGAAAAGCAGAGTCGAGTGGCTGCAAATTTCAGTTTATATTGGAGTGACTGCATGTGATCATGCACAGCAATGACAAGTGCTTTTAAATTCACACCAATGCAAGCCCACGAGAAAGGGCCGTCTTGTCACACGATGCTGAGCCGCGGCGAGTGCAATCTTGTCTCGAATGTTAGCGTCCTGCGCATGTTTATTCAGGTGCTGGTTTTAAGTGTTCTGGCAATCGTGTCGTGCAAGAGGCCGATTAAGTGCTCTAATCAAACGGTGGTGTTTAAAAGGCGCGCGAGAGCAACACGGTCTCACCTGCTCTCTTCGTCACTTGGACAGAAATGGGGCACAGACAAACCACAGCATTCACGAGAACATGGGACTGAAACTAAACCAGAACCTGGAATTAATCCAATTCTCGTGCAAGTTTGTTTGTTTGAAATAATAGGCAGGGAATGTGTAGAGAAAAAGAATTTGAAGTGCTTTCTCACAGAGAGAACAAAGGCGGGGCTTCTGCGCATTCGTGCAAATCTCTTGTAATCATTATTATTGGCTTTATTTTGGCGTTTTATCACTCCAGTATAAACTGCATGGCTAAAAGAGTAATTTGAGGTGATATTGGAAAACTCTGGAAGGGTAGCACAAGCTGAAGCCCTCAGTACGACAGCATGCTAAGGGGGAAGTGCTCTTCTGCGATATACGATACGTGAGCTTCTTATTTTGGTTCAGTCCTCAAACTAATTTCTTTCTTCCTTTTTATCTTTTTAAACTTTTTTTTCCGGTGACCCAAAAACGAGATTGAATTAAAACAGGTCTTCATATATATCTCTCCTTACAATTCACTAAAAACCGTGAAAGAATTTACTGATGTTTGAATATCAAACAACAGGGACTTTCATTCGTTTTGTCGTTGTTGTTTTTATCTTCTACGATGCTGCGGTTTCAGGAGTTTGTGAAAGCTGGTGGGTGGCGGGGGGGGGGTTCGGTGGGCGGGCAGAGTCTAGGCTTCATCGGTGAATAGGTTTGGGTGGGTTGGTTTGTTTTTGCTTGGCGCTGTCATCGCCGAGAGGTGACGAAGGTCCAGCGTCAGACTCTGACTTGGACGACCTGCACCCGGACACCCGTCGAATGGTCCTACAGGGTCTCTCTCCAGATGGACTGTGTAGGATTTCGCTCTCCTGCTGTGGATCCACATCCAGGGGAAAGGTCCGGCATTCCCATGGCTGTACCGGCTGGGGAGCCCGTAGGGACAAACAGAGACACATAAAGTCAATATCTAAACACAGAATAACCAAAAGGGCAATCAGAAGGTTGTTTGTTTCCTAATTTCTCCTCGGATGCGCCAATGTGGCAGGTCTCGTGATAAATGTACTGCAGCACAACTCGTATGACTTTGAACATCAAATAAAGCCTCTAGGTTTACCTAAAACAATAACCAATATAAATTCTAGGAAATGTACAGGTGCTGCTTCTATATCAGGAGCCTACCATTTCCTCGTAGGTGTCTGGGGTGGAGCAGCGCGTGTCCTCGTTGGACAGCAGCCGCTGAGAGTCTCTGGAGCCGGGTGTGTGGAAGCCGGACAGCATTAGCATCTCTGGACTGACAGGGCTGGATGGAGATGCCACCGAGTTGTAGTCATGCAGAATGTGGAAATGCACCGTGTCTGGAGACGAGGGCTGTGGGGTGGAGGGGTTTGTGCCACACAGCAAGGGGGTTGTCCGTCCGTCCACAGACTTGTATGACCTGTGGAGACAAAAACTTGCACCGATCATCATGGGTGTCCCTCTTACTCTTGCAATCTCTATTCTAATTGTAGTTCTTCAGTGTGCAGTTGGATTTGTATCTTTAGGTTTGGTGTTAGAAATGTGTGAATCAGGACTAAATGCATTTAACACCCCAGCAGCAGAACCGAAGTGACATCACAGTAAAGCTTATTCCTTCAAGTTCTTATGGTACTGTTGAGGTAAGCAGAAGTAGTTGTCCTTTGCTGCAATTCTTCTCTTATGTTTAAAAGAGGCAGGTTACTCATTTGGCATTGTGAAGTAATAAAGAAACAACTGCAAAGTTGTTAATCAGGAGAAAGCCCCACCTGCTGCCCCTTCTCTTTGCGATGCTGCTGGCAGTCCAACTCCAGCGAGAGCGCTCCTGCTCCTCACACGGAAGGTGAAGCTGAGAGAACGTGACTTCAGAGAGATCTTCAATCTGAGACAATGAGAGAAGATCATTAAAAACACACGGCGGGCAGTATTCAGGGCTACAGGCTTTAAAATTAAACATTAACGAGCTACATCACAAATTAATTACAGAATCACTTAATAAAGATGTTTGTTCAGAAGCAGTTCAGAACATCTTTGAATATTTTGCCATTGGTACAATCACAAGCGGTTAGAGGCTGTTGTGTGAATCTCTTTGACTCATTAAAAAGGACTTTTTTTCATTACATTGTCAGTCATTTTAAAACCTAATGAGCATTTTGGGGCATCATCATCCTCAAGGTAGGCAGCTTACGAGCTTGAAACAGCCTAAAATAACTGGGTGACTAATTGCAAAGCCGTACCTCCACTGCATCATCCTCTTCAGATATTGGTTTTGCAAAAATGTCCACTTCTCGCCAACTGCAATTAAAAAGCAAACAGCAACATATTTATTAAGTAAAGAACAAATCTTTCCATGTATGAGGCAGGTATGGATAGTTGATCAGTTTGTGCCTCTGACCTGGGGGTAAGGATCTCTTTGTACTGTAGTTTCTCCACTCGGGTGGTGGCAGCCACAGACATGGGGATGACGATGTTATTGATGTCAAAGGGGCTCTCGCCTCTCCGTCGGCGAATAGTCTGAAAGAATCACATACAGGCCTAAGCAACTTGATCTGAAGAGTTCACGCAAACACAGACAGCTTGAAAAGCATCTTACTGCAGCACTGCTGTTGAGGTGGAGGGGTGTGGAGGTCTCGGAGATTGATGGCTGTCTCATCAGAGGACTGTGGGTGGGTGTGTTGAGAGCAGACAGAGACGGGCACGGACTCCCCATATCCATACTCAACTTTGGAGCATCTGCAGACAAACCAAAGACAGCACTGAGTCATGGGACTTAACGATTTAGAGAGAGATGGGAGTAAACATGACTGAAGCGAATAAAAGAATGAATGAGGAATGAATGAACAACATACTCTCTGCGCGGTCCAGCGAGGGTTCACGAGGTCTCTTGCGGCTGTGAGTCCTGTCAAAAGAACTGCTCTGGCGGAAAGGCTGGCGAGAGTCATGTTTACTGGCACTGATCGGGATGTCTAACTGCTGCTGAAAGACCTTCTCTGAGCGCACCTTAGGATGCGACAAACCTAAGAGAAGTGGCAAATAGGAAGATTGAGGAAAAAGAAGAAGAAAAGTTTTTTTAAATGTTGAACTCTGCATATTTTGATGCTTTCCAGGGTTCGTGTGCAATTATTTACACTCGCACTAAATCATTTTTTCCGTTAAATTTATTATAATTCCATTTTTTATTCATTATTGTTATACATTTTACATTTGTTTTCAATTACGCTACATCCTTTGTCTTTGATCATATACGTTCTATTTGGTTTACAATTCTTTCGACCTTATTTCTAACTTTTAATCTCTAACGTTTTCCATTTTAATTTCTAGTTTTAACATGAGACCCTGGATCACAAAACCAGATATTAGTGTAAATTTTTCCAAATTAAGATTATTTTCATTTAGATTTCAGATGATGTAGAAATCTTTCCATTGATGTATGGCTTGTTAGAAGTGACAACATGTGCAAGGCATAAATTTTTTTTTGAATAAAATAAAATCTACATACTCAAAAAAACTAAAGTAAATTTTGACCCATTAATTAATGTAATGTTATCCTTTCTTTATCAGTAATTCATTTCAATCTCTTTTGCTTATTTTTAAAATTATTTCAGACCGTTTAAGACTTGTTATTTGATCATTTTTGATATTTATCAACATCTATTCGAGTATACTTTAGTGTAGTAAAAGTAAATATTTCAGCAAAATAAATAAATTTGTTGTGCCAAAATCTCTTAATGAATAAACACAACTACCAACAAAGGTTTATATTCCATTTCAACATTTCTTTATATTACACCCAACTCCACAACACATCTGGAGGTCTTTAGACTTCAATAATTCATACATGGAACATGAAAGAAACAAATGGAAACAGCAACTGTTATGATGCCAGAAATAACTGCTGAGTCACTGCAACGAGCGTCTGGCAGAGAGCAGCTAATGACAGCCAGACACTCACAGGTCACTTTAACTGCCCATAGGGGCCGCCACATTTAGACCAAATTTAGACTCTCCTAAAGGTGTGAGAATTTGCCTTCATTAGAGAAAACTGACATTTCAGATGCTGAAGAAGCAGGGGATTTTCACTCACAGCTTTGTATACTGCCAAAGCTGTGCTCGTTACAGTTTTGAGCCACGGTTCTCATGCAGGGAAGACAGGCTTGACTCTAGCTCCCTTCAATTGTCCTATTTCCTGTCTATTTTGAATTTTAATAAAAGCCCTTTAAAAGGCAAGTAATTGAGTCTTGGTGTTTTGGTGTCTAGTAGTCGTTTTCACACTTACGGACTGTGGAGAGGACAGAGTTGGCGAGCTTGTGTTTGTCTTTGGATGACGGGTCTGGGATGCGGCTACCCAAACACAACTTGTGCTTGAGCGAGATCTTCTTAATTGGCTTGATCTTCTCAAGAGGACGATTCTGCCAGTGTCCCTTCAGCACACGCTGCATATGGAGATTCATCATCACATCTGAGAGAGAAGATGACAGACTTTACCATCTGAAACATGGCCTTGCATTGACAAAAACCAAGATCTTGCCAGCTGTTCCACTTCCTAATCTCTCATCAAAAAGCAACAACTTTCTCCACCTCCAAAAACCCAGCCAGACAGAGTCATTTTTCAATTCCCGATAAACAAGTCTCACGTAACTTTTTTCATTTGAATATCCTGTTTCACTTGAAAAAACATCATAGTGAAAGTACAATCAGCTTAAAGACTTCCATGGGATTTAAAAAAAAAAGCCATTTTCATTGATGGCCCAGAACTGTAGTAGCGGTTTTCACAGTAGTAAGCAAATATAATTTGTAAAAATTATGTTAAGTATTACCAATAATAAATAACTAAAGGAAATCTAAAAAGGTGTACATTTAATGTTTATGAGAAACATAAAAGGACAATTATGTACATCCTCTTGGAATCAAATCCAGCACCATTTGACAAATCTCACTCAAAAAAAAAAAAAAAACACCCTAAAAAACTTATTGTTGGCTACTGTACTAATGTGAATTATTAATCTGAAGCAGGTGACAGTGTTTAGAGTACAATGTCCAGCAGAGGGCATCAAAGCTCAACTCACATTTATTGTACCCAGGTTTCCTCTTCCCTTTTCCCCTCCATCTACTCAAGTTTCACACATGGTGTCACTTGCCTCTTCTACACCCATCATTCATTTGCACAATAGACGGCAGATTAGAGAGGACAACGATTCATATTAATGAGGGGAAATACACGCTTCTCTCGGCTAGTCTGACTAAGCTATCCGCAACTGGCGCGCTGGGTAAGAGTCAGATTGCACTGCTCTTTAAAATGGTTATCACTGCAAAAGGTCAGGCAGACGAATGCTTGATCAGCTAACCCCACCAGCACAGGGAAGGACTGCTGATCTAAGATCAGCTCCTTAAATCCCATGTTACTGAATACTCACAGATATAAAAAGCAAAAACTGTTCTGAGATCACGACACTAATGACCTGCTCTAAACCCAGAGCAGCCTGCAGGTTATTTTAAGAGGTGCAATAACCAAATCCAGAACAATTAACACTTAAATTAACACCTAGTTGTTATGCAGTGAAAAAAAATCCTTTATTAAAACTCCTCATCCTTGAGTCAGTCTGTGGAAAAGATAAAAAGGTGTGCTAGTCATGTGTGAAGTATACTTCAGCCGTCTGTTACGCGCGGTCTCTGTGACACAACTGTCATCAGGAAGTGTCCTCACGAGCAGTGATTCTGTTACCACAAGGAGGCAAGGTGAATGCTGAGACTACTAAGTAGAGTCTACTAAGTGGCACCAAGCATATGCCAAACATGTCTATGTGTTTGTGAGCATATTCTGAAAGCTGAGCACAAGGAAAGTGACGTATACCCGGGCCTTGACGCTTTCACTGTTGGTGTCTACGTGTTTGTGTGTGCATACTGGAAAGAATGAGAGAAACAAGTACAGAAAGGGCAGGGGTGTGTCCTTACCGTCTGTAAAGGAGAGGATGGGGTGAACGCAGGGGTCGAACTGTGCCAGTCTGTCCAGTAGAGGGAGCTGGTGCTGGGTGTCTGCAAGAGGGAGAGTATGTCCGCTGCACATCACACACTGAGCGTTTAGCTCACAGCCACAGCGAGGAGCCACTGACCTCTGAGCCTGGCAGAGAGAATGACGAACACAGGAGATGCATCAATGGTAGAAAATTCAATTGTATGAGAAAACAACAACAACAAAAAAAATAATAGCCCGGCACTGACACATGACTGCACTATGTGTACTACAGTTAATTTTCACAGGAATATAACAACTATTTATAATGAGGTGATGATTAAGTAGCACCAGCAGTATAAGAATACAAGAATAATAGAAGAATAAGAGCATTTATTAAAGTTAGTTTAACTAGTTGATTTCAGGATTTACCAATTAAGTATTACAATTAATGTTATTAATAGGACCTGAGCTAACACAATATAACAGGTACATTTTTATAAACTAAATGTTCACAGATTTCCATAAATATATTGCACTAAATGTACAGAAGTCAACATTCATAGTGGATCGAAACCTTTCATCAAAGTTGTTCTAAGACAATAATAGGTATTGTTTTTGATTTTAGGACAACTTTGATGAAAGGTTTCGATTCACTATGAATGTTGACTCCTGTATTTAACAAATGGAACCTTATTGTAAAGTGCCACTTCTGAGCTACAGAGTAGGTGAGCAGTACAGAGAGAGAAGTATACTAGGTATAAAACAGAGACAAAAAAACAGCATGCATGTACCATCATCAAATATGCTTTTTATCCTTCTCAGAAAAAATACAATACAATCTTTCAAGTTATGTCCACTGTGACTGTGCTTTTTGTGAACAAAATCTCTGGAGCGTCAGCATTCAAAATTTATATCTAGCAGTAATCAGCCTTTCCCTTTGTCTGTGTTTACTTGAGTCAACCCTTCCAACCTGATGTTCTCACACAAATCTCTGCAGCAGATGACCACACGGATCCTGAGCTGCTGACCCAGTTTTGCATGTGGTAGGTTCCCTAGCGCTCATGTGCTCGTGTCATTAACCCAGAGCACAGCACCGGAGAGAAAGAGAGAACGGGTTGCTATTGGCAACTATGCCCAGTTTTTCCGAGCCTATTCAAACAGGAGTGCTTCACATTAAAACAGGACAGTTTGTACAGGGACTATCATCACACCGAAAACACCTGGCATCACAGAACTCAACTGCTTTCTTAGCTCCAATCAAATTCAAATTCTGCCAAGTGTTTCCAGAGTCAACTATGGCCAGCTTTACTGACAAAATGCGCATGAATAAATCGACGATTAAATCGTCCAACCCTAATGTCAACTAAGGAGCTACCAAAGCGCTAAACTATTTTAACAGATAAAATCTTTATTTCTGACAGTTCTGCATAGCTGCACTTAAAAAAAAACAGACGATGTTCAATCGTAACCTGTGAAGTAGCCAAAACGTATTTATTCTTTGAATGCAATTAAGGTTAAAACAATAATAGTGAAAATTTTAAAAGTCATTGAGCTTGAGCCTCTACGGCAGCGTTCATCTGGAGTGCAGGCCATAAATTTAGGATTTGTAGTACAATGGTTAGCATGTAGTTTATAACTGGCAATGAGAGTGAGTTTAGTTGTTAGTACACTGGCTGCAATTCTAATAACATTTCAAGAGCGTCGTCTCTGAATGACATCCAAACGCTTTTATTTTGTAATGGAGCTGAGCTCGACTGGGGTTGTGCTTATTGTTTTAGCACATGCCTGCGCATTCTGGCTCACAGTGGGCCTTTGTTACGGGAGGAATCGAGTTTAAAAGGCTGCTCAGAGAGGAAATTGATCTGTAAAAGAAGTGCTGAGACTTTGTACACGTCTTATGAATATGGCAGACACTGTTGCATCATTTAGAGTACAGCTGCCTATTAGACACGGACTGTTACACCATTTCCTAACCAGGCATGGGGTGATGGACGATAAAAGTTGTGTCTTCAATGTAAATCTAAGTTTCTGTCCTTACCAGCCAAACATTTGACAGCCGTTTGGTTTCCATTTCACATGAAACACAGCTAAACTAAAATCCTGATCTTATAAATTAAACATCAAACAGGCTTGAAAAATGTCCAAGTTAAAAAACAATAAATATTATATGAAAACTCCTCACGGGAAATCATTATAAGGATATTGCTGAGGCTATAAATATGGTTCTCTGCTTTCTAAAGACAGACACAAATCAAAAAATTAATCACTATATTGGTACTTTTTAAGAAAGACAAAATCAATTAAAGAGCTTTACAATTTGTATATATTGCTGGTCTTTCTATTTACATGCACAATTTGCCAATAATAAGCTCTCTCACACACACACACACACACACACACACACACACACACAGCGGCACTAAAGACACAACAAATTATTCTTACAGAGACTTGAATCCAAAGATGCAAGGAGTTCAACAAATTCTTTCCCTTCATTCACAGCAACTTGAAACACATTAAAGGACAACTGTGACAGTTCTGGAGCAGTACTGTGATCTCCGTAACTGCCTCCAGTTAAACTGTAACCTTTGTAAAAAGCCCACTGGGACCTTAAAGAGCTCATTGCATTTCGAGTAAAACACTTTCACAGGTGACACTGAAAGCGTTTGTTTCTGTCACCTCTCACTAGAGCTGCACGATTCTGGATAAAATGAGAATCACGATTTTTTTTCTTAGAATAAAGATCAAGATTCTCACAATTCTGGATAACTTTTTTATTTTAAAGATTTATCCCTGAAAAATAGGTTCTCAAACAGCAGTAAAATAGCAGTTTAATAAGACAAGAAATTAAATGTAAAATAATGTAATCGTGTAAAACAAATAAATAAATCCCCATTAAACATGAAAAAAAATACATAAAATCTATATTTATATATTATTGTATTGTTTGTTTAGTAATTATAGATGTGAATAAATGCGAGACAAATACAAATATGTATATGAAAACACGGCTAGTGCATGAGAATAGTGAGTCCTTTCTATTTTTCATTTCAACCACCAAGCTGATTAAATTTACAGACTGATAAACAAAAGGTTAACATAATATAGCCTATTCAATCCAGCCTACTGCATTACAAGTTATTGTTCAGCCTTTCCCTGTATAGCTTTGACCAACTATTGCTTTATTTTGGCTAATCTTTCAATAGTGTTACGGGAAAGGATGAAGCTGATTGGTTGGTTTTTGTCCCATGACCCACAATGCGCTTGCGGCAATCTGATGAGCGCGTTGCTTCCATTATGAGCGTGCAAAACACGCATCTACATTTTAAATAATGGACTTGAACGCGCTAAAGACACCACATGTGAACGGTCCCTAAAAGAACAGTCGGCACGCACTGCTCCTGCTCTGCATACGCATGCTTCCGTACGCACTCATCCACGATTGAGTATATTTCCAAAGCTGTGTGCGAAAATATAATGGGCTGAATAGTATAAATGCTGGATTAGATCGTGTGGGGGGGTGAGATTGCGATCTTTTAACAATTATTGTGCAGCTCTACCTCACACACCTCTCGCTCACTACTGTAAAACATAGTGACCTTCGCTGACATGTCTCGTTGCACAATTTTCTCTGTTATATCAGAAACAAAAAAAATAAAAAAGCTTTTAGTGAACCGTTTTAGTGCAACTGCGTTTTGCGTTAAAGACACCACCTCTGCTCAAAACATGATTCTTCTTACCTTACGATTGAGACTGGTGAGCGAGCTGGGCCGGAGGACTCTGCGTTTCCTGCATGAGAGCAGAGGACGTGTGCGGGCTGCCACACATGTGTTGTCATGTGCAGGGGAAGCCTGAGGTCCCATCTCCAGCTTCGTTGGGGACTCAGAGCGGCTCTGCTCATTTGGGTTTGTGGTGACAGGGGAACCGGGCCGTAAGCTGAACAAGGAGAACAAATCATCTTGAACGAACATGACAATAAAAGTGCCATTTCTCCTTTTTTCAATGAGGAAAAATTTATGAATGCACATTTAAATTATATGTGATCTTTCATACCTGTTGAAAACACCATTGACCTGTCTCACAGGTCCACAGCTTTTCCTCAAGCCTGTTTCTGTGACGATACCATTGGATGATACTGATGTTTCCACTGCAACAGTATCGTGCTCCTAAAAACACACACACAAAAACACAATCGTGGTGTTGGAAAGGACATCCCACCAGTTTTGAGTTGGCCTGGATGAGTTGAATGGTTCTAGCTGCATTTCTTCACTACTCTGAATGGATGAAAAGGTCAGCAGTGCTTTGCATATGACAGACAAAAGGACTGAGTGTTTGTAGCCCCTCTTCTCAATTCTCTAGCTCAACAATCCCAGCATTCTCTCAGGCTATGCGTGGGTCTGTATCATGAGCGCTTTATCTGTTTGTGTGGGAATTAAACACACTAATGGGTCTTTTATGATGGATAACTGATTACTTATAACAGGGTATAAGTGAAAATAACACATGCATTGGTCTTACATGATAGTTTAGATAGGGTTCAGGGCTAGACTGACTCTGAAGTGGTTTGTTTAGTCTTTTTCATTGTGGTCATGGGTCTGTGCTCCTGGTCTTACCCTTGGGACTTGGCAGGTAATGGTCTCTGTCCTTGAGTCACTGCTGTCTTCTGGTACTGACTCGCACACTGAGCTCTCCCCAAGTACAACAGAGCCCTATCAAGGCACAAACACAGACAAATTATAGACCAGAACTTGGCTCCTGTCAAAATCCTCTCAACCTTGCTCTTTTAGAAGTGTCTCACTGCAGAGACAGCAGAGCAAACATTTATCTGCAGTGACGAACCACAGAAGATCTGTAATCTGATGCTAGTATGTTATGCACTGTATTTAAAAAACTTTTGAGATAAGAAAACATGCCTTTTATAGAAACGCACAAGAACTGTTCAAAAGTTCAGGATCAGTTTTTTTTTAATAGAAATTTAGAGAGGTTCTAGCAATTATTTGATAATAACAGTAAAAACAGCGTTATTATGAAATATTAAAACTTAAACTGTTAATATATAAACATCCCTAAAACTGGTTTATAAGATCAACCAATACATATCCACAATTTCAACATGTCACTTATAGTGTGAAGTCTTAAAACACAGCCATCACTTCACATTTTAAACAAATAGTGCCCAATAATAAGGATATTCTCCAAACAATCTGTTTAAAACACACACAAAAAACAAGCTTTTTAAACAAGTGAGCAAAAGTAGCACGAAACAACAATCCCACATGAGTTTGCCTCGCCACAGGAACACGGGAGAGCACCCATGTTGCCAGATTACTAGAGGCAGATGCCACCTCTGCTGGGTTAAAACTTACTAAGTGCAAAACTACACCAGCAAACAGCACAAAGTGAAGAAAGTGAATGTGCACACCTTGCTGGAGCGGATTTGTCTGTAAATGTCGGTCTGCTGGCGTATACGGTACTCCAGATCCGACACTTGGGCCTGCAGCCAGTTCCAGTGACTGATGATGGCAGCTCGGTCAACAGCATAACGGCCTTCTGCTCTCCTACATCTGTAAAACAAACAGAATACACGGG
Organism: Enteromius viviparus; assembly: GCA_032353835.1. Lineage (NCBI taxonomy): Eukaryota > Metazoa > Chordata > Actinopteri > Cypriniformes > Cyprinidae > Enteromius > Enteromius viviparus. The sequence continues at coordinate 5,050,317 of JAUCNO010000710.1, read as the reverse complement.
TTACATTTCACAGCAAAACATCATTCATGTTTTAGAAATGCTCTTTCTTTATAATTAGCATTCACACAGACGCTTTAGCTAAATGTACAAACGCAACCCCTTTGACTTTCCTTGTATAAGCTGGGCAAAAGGTTGCTCTAGTAAGTTGTGTCATGGAGCTAATGTGGACATGAAATTGTGAGGAACTGTCTAATAAAATTACTCAAACCTAAACTCAAGTCTGGTTTCTACCGTTAATACAGCTTTTTTACAGACTAAAGGTATAATGAAGTGAAGTGAAAAACAGAGCGAGCTTTGTCTGTCGGTTATCACCTTCCCACAGCATAGTGGACATGAATGTGTGAAAACAAAACCGAGAAACTAAATCTGACAGGAAGTTCCATCCAAAGCTTCCTCTAGATGTTTGTGTGAGAATTTAGCCAATCAATGTGCTCCCTTCACAAGTCACAAAACGATGGAAAAGATATATTAACATTGGGGTCAAGCACTGTCAAAAGAAATGCACCGAATTGACCTTTGACCCCTTTACATTAGCCCCAGTACATTCTTGCATAACCTCGGCTCTCTCAGCTCTTGCAGTGAAGCAACATACACCAAGTACAACCAGTGCACATTACTGAAAATGAAAAAAGATTGCAAAACACAAGAAATGAACATCATCTTTTTCATCTGAAGTACAACAACAACAACAACATGACTCAAGATTTCCCTGAATCAGAGAGAGTAAGAGACTTAAGAGATAAAAGTGAAGAGAAAAGGCAACAGCATCACTGTAACCACAGAGGAAAATGACAAGAAGAGAACTAAGTGTACTGAAGACAGAAACACACACTTATCACTACTTTTTGTGTTTTCCTCTAACAGTCCGATAAGAATGCTTTTTTTCTAGGCTGGAATTAAACTCAGATCTACTTCAGAGGAGCTTGACAACAACAAAAGCTTGTCTGAAGCCTCACTCTCTACTTCTTTTCACCCGAGATAATATCAATCAATAGATTCACATTCTCAACATTTAGGATTTGTGTTTTTGTATCCTGTGGGTTGCAGATGCACACAGAAAGCAACATTTTTAAGGTCATTTTACACTAATCACAAGTTCCTATTTGGTTTTTAATGGGAGAAAAGCAGCAGGAATCACCGCTTGCCAGAGTAACTATGAGCAGGGCAAAATAATTCATTTGTGGCCACTGCATGTCATTGAGCACTCATGTTATTGACAACCAAATCCAATGAAATTTTTTTATTTTTTAAATATCAGAAACCTGTGATGTAGTCTAGACTCAAGCATTTGTAATTGATGCTTTCCCTGCTTGATCAAGTCTATTAAAACTATAGACTATTATAATAAGTCTATTAAAATTACATTTAGTGTTCCCCCAAACTTTAAGGTAATGGGGGCAAAACTGTAGGTGTCTGATAATTAAGTTAATATTACATGAATAATATTCTCTTCAAATATCAATGCAATTGTGATAATTGTTAATAAGATAAGTTATTAAGCGACTCTCCTTTTAAACCAGTTTCTGTTCTTGTTCCATTTCAACATTGAAAATTTTGAACAAGCCACAGCAAAACTGCTCTGCAACTCTGAGCAACACACAGTGATGTTTACTCACTGTGTTTGCCATTTTGAATGAATCGGTTGAACGAATGACTCACTCATGCATTAAACAGCCTACAGTCACTTCAGATGCAGATTCTGTGCCTCTTTTGCACTGCAAACAACTTTTGTTGATATGAATTTCATTTGATTGGTAACAGCCCTATATCCTCTTCGGACTTTTTGATTACATTTAGGCTAAGCATTCTGACAAAAATCATGCATGCGTTTAATAAAGCTAAAAATTGCCATTACAAAAACGGTAAAAATCCATTTAAACTTACTGCTAAAAAGTTGATTTATGTAATTGCTAGGGTTGGGTATCGTTTAGGGTTTTTTCGATACCGGTGCCAAATCGATACTTTTAAAACGGTTCCGGTGCCTAA
>JAUCNO010000710.1:5012794-5024632 GCA_032353835.1 Enteromius viviparus | reverse complement strand
GGTTTCCAGTTAAGTGTACCATATGCATCAGACGTTTAGCCAACGTTCCGTGGGCGTGACGTCTGAGGCTGAGACTACCCATATTCCACATATTAGCCTGAGAGAGCCACCAAGATGGCTGCAGAGTAAACTGACTTTAGTAGACTTAATACACAGAAATATCTTTACTATTTGTCTGGCATTGCTGTTAATGCTGGAATTGCCTTTATAAGAAAGGATGCATGTGATGCAAGTTTTTAATTTAGACAAAATTCTATCTTTTGCCTAATAATTGTCAAAGATGCCTGAAATTTCTGTTTAGCCTGAATCCTTACCAGTAAGAAACCGGACAGCACAATAACATCACTTGCTCTGATAATGGTCCTGTAATATAAATAGGCCACATGATTGCATTTCCCTCATCTCTTTACTTTCAGCAGTATATGTCAAAGCAAATCAGTAATGGGAGCACAACAGCCTGGTAAAATGATGCGATTAAGGCCATTACCCATGTTATTCCATTATTTCTTGCCACCATGCCCATCTCTGGGGTTGTTTTCCGTCAAAGCAAGAAGGACATTAATCTATTCAAATAAAGTGTTTGTAAGCAGGGGAAAAAACAGCGACTGGTGGCTTGCCAGGCCAAGACAATATGGAAATGTGCTATGCTTAGTGTTGGACAATAGCTTGGGGCTCTATTGTGAATCAGGTTTTGGCATAAGATCGTGTGACTGACAGCACTGTCATGCATTGGCTTGGCTACGAATTGGAGGAATGTTTTCTTAAAGAGTTGTATTATTATCTGAAGCATGTTCCCAGACCCACTGTCAGTCTTGAGGTTTCCAGGAATGTCCAAAGTTTGTGAACAGAGGGCTGTCCTCCAGGGAAAAGCCTCCTTCATTGTGTTTTTTTGTGCGAGTGCTGATTAGTGTGACAGGCTTTGGTCTACAGACATTATTACAATGATAATGGCCTCCGTTTTTGATGCCTTCATAGTGTCTGCTCACCAAAATAATTACTGGTCATGCTAAAGGAATAGTGCTGAGGATTATGCTAATTCGTAGCAAAGTGATTATATGAATGAGTAATACTCTATGACCCTCTTGAATTAATCTCTCTCTGGGTCCCTTATGCTTGTATGGCAGGATAATCTGTCCAAATGATACCAGTGTTTGTCAGCGATTGGTTTAATGGACCAGCCCTCTCACATAAATACACAGAGCTGCATTTGCCTCACTCATGTTGCTGGATTTGAAATTATAAGGCATCTTTTATCAGACCAGACTATTTTAAGAATAGCTGCTGTTGTGTCAGGGCTGCTATAAAATGCAGTTTCACTGCAGGAAAACCCCAGCACAGAATGTTTGACTGAACCGATAATTTGACCAAGCCACAATAAAATTCACTCTGAGACCTAGAGGTGTTGAGCGCATTAGTCAAATAGGGAGACAGCAAATGATTCTGCAGAATAGACAAAAAAAAGCAGAAGAAAACCTGAGAACTCTTTGTCCTCATATAGTGAGAACTTCAAATCAGGATGCATTTACCACATGTAAAGTTTGCTATTTGTAAGCTAATTTAAAAGAAACATTTAGAGGCAGAATGCAGGGAGGGGGAAGTGTGTGACTCAGGGCTTTTTCTGAATATATAGCAGCAAATGGAAAACGAATGGTGGTAGCAGGAAGAAATCAAGAGCATGTAAAAAAAGAAGCGGATAGTTGTGCTGAGGGAGATTCAGGATTAGAGCCGGGTATCCGTTACTGATACCTTAAGTTCGACAATGATGCCTTTTTCAATACCAACTTTATGAAATTAGTCTCAAAATTTTTTTTATTCAGCTTGTTGACATTTATACAGACTCAAAGCCTCAATAGCCTTATCATTTTTCCCTTTATAATATTATTTTAAGACCTAAAACATTTGTCTTTTAATTAATGAAGATTTCATTTTATTGTTGGAAAATAAAAGGGATTTAATATTACAGTTTAAACACTGAAGAAAAACTGTTTGGATCATTTTTGTAGTAGCCTTTTATGTACATTCTACTGAACTATAGTAATATATTTCCGCTGCCATGTACAAACCGAGCTTTTATTTTGACGGCTTGCCATGAATACCTTTACAGTTCTGTGTGTACATGATATGACGATAGATTCACTCAAATGAAACGGTCAAATGCTCTTGAAGTAACCCTCGGAGCAGTTTTGAAGATGTTATTCATGTAGCCCACGGTTTTTATGTCCTCATGTAGTGAGACGCAAGACATTAATAATAACGAAAGCGAGATACAGAAAGCGCAACTTAACGTAAAGAGAGAAATTACGTGCAGTCATGTAAATTATATAAATAACATAAGGCACACTTACACACTTCTGGTCAAACACACTGGCTAGTGCTACAGTCTTATTGGCTCACTGATGTTGATTAGATTAACCCCTTTAGGTATTGAAATTGGGTACCGAACGACAAGGTGTTTTTCGATACTCTGTTGGATTGAGGCAATTCGGTCAGTACCTAAGGGTGTACTCACACTAGGCATGGTTGCTGTGAACCGGGCCAGAGTATGATCGACACCCCTGTATTTTATGTCAAAAGGAGAAAATGCATCGAACTTTATAAAACACCAAAAACATTCGCCCTGGCATCGACGCTGTACAGAGATGTTTGGACGCTCTTGACGCTCTGACGTAGATTGAATGCTTGTTTTGTATTTAAAGGGGCCGCAAATAAAACAAGCTTGTGCGGACTGACCACACGGAGGGTATAAGCTAACCTTGTGAAATATATTGACTGTTAAAGTAAGATATTGATCGATGGAAAGAACTTTTTGGTAGTATATGTTTTCTTTCAATTAAAAGCCATTTGCTGCAGGTCTCTACAACACATATTTTCCGTTTAATCCAATATGTTTTGATATGTCAGAATAATCTGCAGCATTAACAGCTTTGCATGCTCTGGCGCTAAATTCAACTTGATTCCCGCTTCTTTTTAGAAAATACATAAAGTTAAAGCACATTATCAGAATTAAGTTTCTTTATTCACTATTTAATGCTCCTATAGCGTTTAAAACAAGACATAATAGTGTACTACTTTTACACACTAGAGGCTTTTAAATGACCTGTGTAGCCAAAATATGTGTGTTAGAGAACAAATTTACGGTTAATGTTTGTATCTTTAAATTCGGTCCATCAGAAAAGCAGTTCTAGGCTATGAAGTATAGTTTGCGCTGTTTGATTAAATAAAAGTCCTCTTATATAAAAAAAGTGTTCTTGTGTTTTGCTTTGGTACCTAAATTGGTACCGAGAACCGTGGATTTTCACTGGTATTGGTACCGAATACTGAAATTTTGGTACTGTGACAACACTACATCAAACATCTGGTCACAGATTCAAGTCTGTGTATAAACAGCCTTTGCATTCATTAAAAAGGTGGTTTACATTTTACTCATGCAGATAAAGGACAACATTAGCCGAACACAGCTGCCTCGTAGTGACAGCCCTGAGAGCAGAGGCAACAGCGCACAGCTGGGTCTGCCCTTTAAAAATCAGTCAATCTTTCTCTGCTGCAGGCTACTACAAACACAAACAGCCGCACAATCACTCAGGACCTGTTGAGATCCTTCACATTTTTTGGGTCCCACCAGTCGGTGGCTACAGTGAGCGCATACGCGTGTACGACACTCTCAGATAGCAAAACACAGTCATGAGACAGACGGTCATGTTTGCTGTTCTCTCATACTGTGTGCGCGCACCGGAAACCACAGTGCCACAATTTAAGATCTCTCATTTCCTGCACTCACTAACGTGGGACACTTAGTACAAGTTTAAAATGGTTGGTGACAGCTTTAATTGTACGCCACTTTCGTGATTTGGTAAAATGGGATTTAAAGTTTTTAAAATCCATAGAATACGATCTCAAAATCTGAATATTGCTTCTAGTCTACGTCTGTATGCTTTGAGGTTAGTTATGAAATTGTAATTTTCTTCAAGGAAAATATTGATGATCCACGCTGCACTCAGACTCACAAATGTGTGTTCAAAAACACCAGTACCATCTGCCTCGGACTAGCAATAGCACAAAGCAAACCATATGCTGCATTCAATTTACCTCGGATATCAGAGCTGGGAATGACGTCACACCCAAGAGTGACTCTGAAAACCAAGATGGACACATCGATTGTTAGCAATACTAGAAAAAATGTTATAAAAGCAGTTTTTACAGAGATAATGTGCACAAATAGAGGTTGGATAGCATTGTGTAGGGCTGTCAAAATAGAAGAAAAACTAGGCTAAATTCAAAGTTTGCACTTAAATATTATCAATATTACATTTAAAACTATTTCCCTTTTTAAGGGAAATAGTTTGCCTTCTCTCCTGGGGTTATAGAAGTTAAACCAATTTAAAAAATAAATAAATATTTTACTCCTCCTCTTCATCTGTTCATGCATTGAGCAGCCACACTGGATTCTAAAGTTGAAGGTGTTGCAATTCCTTCCAAGATTCCGAACTAGAACCAGGCATTCCAATTAAATGTTTCTACTGGGAACTTACAATTTACAATTTCCCAGTAAAACTGGAATACAGCAATATTCACGCCTATTGGCCTGGGAATATTGATTAATAGATCAATGAGATTAGGATGAAAACTAGCTGGTCTATCTCCCATGCATACAAAAACCGAAGAAGTACTTAAACGCAAAACAAACATGCAGACAGAACAGGTGGACGGGACGCAAAGACGGGATATTTTCCTGGCAGTGCTTGTATTTCAAGCAGGAACGGTTTTAATGTGTGTGAAGGAGAGGGAGCAGATGGAGAGAAGGCAAAAAGAAAAGAAAAAGCAGCAGAACGATGGATAAGCAGCACAAAAGCTTTCACTGAGGGTGTTAAGAATAAGGAAGAGAAAAGAACAGAAGAGATAAACATAGAAAGTGCCACGAAAGCGGATCCATGAGAAACTGTGTCTGTGATGCAAATCAACTATACGCACGATTCTGCCCCTCATCACAATTTATTGTTTTTATGATAGACGGTACAGAAACAGAGCTGTTTAATGGACATACTGATCTCGCAGAGGTTTGCACTGTGTTCAACCTACAGATGTACATTTATTCAACCTAATAAAATGTCATTAAAACTACTTTATTACAATACTTCTAAAAGGCTGCAGATCGAAAGGAAAAACAAAACAAAATAGTCCTTGTGTCACAATACAAACCGGCATACCTCTGTGCCACCATTTGGTCAGCATGATCATTTGGACTTTATAACATCCACATAAATCAAATGTGTGAAGAGAGCTTTTTTGGACATGACTTGGAGGGGAAAAAAGACAGAAGAAAAAGGTAAAAGAATAAAATGACTAAATAAACAACAAACCAGAAAAACAAACAAACCATCTGATGCATATTTTTATGGGCTTTTGGGCTATACAAAGTCACTGGAGTCCTCCATTGTTTTTTTTTTTTCATTTACACTTAACTATTTTTATCATAAGTACACAATTTTATTGTATACTGTTAATAATTGTATTGTTTTTATTTTTGTGTACTTCACAAAATAAAAATAGTAAAAAAAAAAAATAAAGACACTAGGGTGAGAAGGAAAAAACAAACAAAAAAACTTTTGCAGATCTGGTTTTGATGGTCCAGACAAATACTCCTGCAGTTTTTTACTTTAAGTATTTTATTGAATTACATTGAATGACAGGATTTGATATTTCTCCTCAAGGGTATTAAACCATCATCTGTGAAGAATGAAAGCGGTGCGAAAACAACTTTACTCTGTTCACATTGGACCCGTGGCCAGTGGGCATTGGGTTGGGAGTATTAATCTGGAAAAACTGTAATCCTGAATGATTAAAAAGACGGCTCTCTGACTCACCAACTCTATTCATAATGGCATTGTTCTCTGTCACTTTATCTTGCAAAGACAGAAGAACACAAAACTTGTAACTAAAGCAAAGCAAAAATAAAATAAAATAAATAAAAAAAACAGAACAAAAACATCCAAAATGTCACATTTTGAATTAGTAAGACAAAACAAATGGGAAGGAGAAAAAATTACATATAAATGGAAAAGAATATGAAAAACAATTAGGATAAACTATTAGAAAGAGGGGGGGAAAAATCCTTGACAAGCCGGCTATTCAGCCTAGAAGATTGACAGGTAGAACAGTGGTTTTCGACCTGTGGGCCGGTATTGCGGGGAGCCGCCAATTATTATTAATAGAAATTGTAATATTGTTAATACAATGAATACAAAAATACAAAAAATGTCTAGTTTGCTGATCCGTTATGTATATTTTCTGTTTATTCAATACATTACCAGTTTATTCAATAAAGACAATTCACATCCTTGCTTCTGAGTACTTAGTTAACCAGACACAAAAAACAGAATTGTTTAAATTCTTTTGCAGTGGGCCGCAGAAACATATGTGTTTGTCTGTGTGGGCCACGAGTTAAAAAAGGTTGGGAACCACTGAAAATATAAAAAAAATAAATGAAATAAACAAATGTACAAAAATCAATGCCATTCTTCACTTATTTTAACTGCTGTTTCAAGTTTTTCCCACAAGTAATAAAAAGTATGAAAAACAGAAAACAAGTTTCACCCACATTTAATTAGTCTTTTAATTAATGACATTAACACATTTTATTTTTTGGTAAATTAGGAGGATTTCCTATTAACATTAAAGTTAAATATTGTGTGATTATTCCTTAAATAATCTTGTATTACTTTAAACATTTTTGGCAGTAGTAGCCCATCACATACATTCTTCTAAGTAATAGCAAGATATTTTTGACACAATGTCTACAATAAGGCTGCACGATTTGGGGAAAAATGTCACATTGTGATTCTTAGGGTAAAGGTTGCGATCTGTGATTGCGATACAATAAACAAATGGATTGACTCAATTTGCTTGTTATCAAGGAAAATGCATACACAGATTAATAATGCTGAAATCTGTATTTCTCAACTGAAACTAAGTATATAGTGCAATCTAGCAACAACTAATTAAAACTAAAATTAACAAAATTAAACAAAATTAAACAACAGTAACATCTTTACATTACTGAATTAAACTACCTTTAATTTTGACACATAACACAAGTTTTTGCCCAAACCTCAAAAGTTTCAGATGATTTTTCCATCATATGGCTTAAATAAACTTGTCTAACAATGCACGGGATGTACGGACCAGTACAGTGCATCCTGCATCTCTTTTTACAACTATGGTTTTAAAAATGTATTTTGTGGTCCACAGATTTTTGAAACGACTTAAAGGGAGTGTAAAAAAAACCCCACACAATTTTTGAGAACTCTTGACAGCAGAAGGCTGCATGGCAGGTACAAATGTCTGATGTTCGCTCAGTTCAGTGACTCCCTTTCATTCAAACCGGTTCTAGCTAACAGGATTACAACACAGAAACAATGAATGCTGCCAGCTGGTGCATGCAAGAACGTGAAAGCTAATAGCTAGCCCACGGTACCAGAAGGACACAAGCAAGAATGAGAAATGTGATTGCACTTCTGTTCATTATGGATTTTGAGGCTGGTCTTTATGGAAACTTGGTTATTTAGTGGGGTTTAATTCCAGGAGGGACATGGATACATGCTTCACCATATACCCACCGCTTGTGGCAAACAGGGTTAATCATTAGCAGTGATTGGGCTTTCTAAATCTGTATGAGGAAGGAGGGAAAAAAATAAAAAATATTGCTACAAAATCTCAGTAACTCCACAAATCTGAATCCAACACACCAATACATCCTCCTTACAGTGACTTCAAGAAATCAACCCCGTTTAGCACCTATGAACCGAACTAGCACAAATGAATCATTGGGTACTACAGACTGCACTCAAGTGACCTCTCGGCTCATCAAGACACTTGCTTTAATGGCTGATTAAGCAGCATGGCAAATCAGCTACCTATTAACAAAAAGGCCTTGCATGCAGTTAACAACATGCAGTGATGTAGTACTCAATCCCACAAACATATCTGATGCATTACCAGCAAAGGACTAAAAACCCTGTTTATGGATGTGAGGAAAGAAAATGATGAAGTTTAAAAATAATAAAACATAAGCTACACAGTCCTATGTCAACACGCTTCACTATGCTCGTCGCATAATCTGCAAGTAAGCCTATTTGTCCTTGCGCAACAGTCATGTGACTGACTCTGCTGAATGTAGGTTATCCCCTCATGCAGTGGCCTTAGTCAGTTTGATTAAAAAAATAAAAAATAAGAGAAAACTTCTGACTCACTGGTCGCCGAGACACCATACAACTATAATGATGTAGCAAAACAGCCTTGCTGAAGAACTCTAGCTTTACTTGGTCTGCATCAACACTTTCTCTAGAGTAGTCAAAAGTGAAATTTCTCTCAGCTATACAACTTTACATGCCAATGCTTTGTAAACAGGATTACTTTTCTACATCTGGAATATTTGCTGGGGTTGAGAACAAGCCAATTGAAGAATATGAAAAAAATACTGAGAGAGATGGTACAAAAAACAAACTTAAAAACAAACAACACAAGGATGTAGAAATTAAACAAGGCCTTATATTTGCCCTCCGCTTGTCCAGTGCATTCTTACCCGGAGGTTGGGATAGGTCAACAGGGCCAATCACTGACTGAGAAAGTGTGTGTGTGTATATGGGTGTAAGGAAGTGACTCACTGCCTCTCAAGAAAAATCCTTTGACATTTGAGTGAATTAAACAAGGCTCAGCCTTTGGGAAGGGAACGACTGGCTTGGTGTGTATTAGAGAGAGTGCGGGTGTTTGTCCTTGTCTAACCAGAATGTGATGATATTCAAGAAATGACAACATGCCTTAATTACCATGACATTCCTTTGTAGCAGAAGCAACTGGCAGATCTCAAACTTAAGAAAAGAAATCTACACTTACAAACGAACAACAGTCAAATGTCTTTTGCACATCACAGATAATAAACAATGCTATAACGCAATGGTTTCATGAAACAGCCTGCACCAGCACTTATCCTACATCAGAAACACGTAGCTTCATAAACATTACTCTATCTGAATTTCGCATTATCAGAGGAATGATCAAGGTCGGTACTCACAGGGGAATGTGACGTTGCTCAATGTCGACCCGAGCCAGTTCATCCTCCTCCACGTCAGTTTCTCCTCCTGAGCTGCTTTCCGTGGCATCGGAATCAAACGCACATTCGGCGGATTGCAGGTTGGTGGTGCAGCTCACGGATAGTCGGTCTAATTCAGCCGGCATGGATCCACTCTTCAGGAAGCGTCTTAGTCCGTCCCGCTCCTGAGGGGTGAGAGAGTCATCACCGTAACGGCCCCTTGGACGCCTGGCATCCAGAGCACCCAGCGTGCTTTTGAGAAGTCCGCCCAACTGTTGTTGCACGTGCCGCTCCACCTGCTTGGCCTGCACCACCTGCAGTCGTTTGCGTAATCGCTGCAGCCGTGCCTCGATGTCCCCTTGTCTGCTCTGACTGTGCTGAGTACGGTCACTCAGCTCCACCCCAAGACCACACAAAGGGTCTTGGTGGGCAGTGAGCGAGAGCGCCAGTGTATCTTCACTGCCTAGTGGCGGACAGTCCGAGGTTTTGTTTTCTGTGAAAGGTGCGACAGAGGTGGGAGAGGTTGCAGGAGGTTCTCCATTGCTGGGACAGTTCTGTGACCCAGCCGACGATGGCTGGTGCTGCTCCGCACCTTCTCGAAGAGGACCATTGCTTGTCAGTGCTCTGGCAGAATTGACAACTTCAGTCTGATTTGACAAATCCAGCTCGACTGTATGTTGGCCACCATTTAAGGTCACTGTATTGTCAGTCGGTTTAGTCACTTTCTTTGCTATGCCGTTGACAGTGGCGCTTTGGACAGTGGGCGGCCTACATGGCCCACCTCCTCCACTGGCACTCATGATGCTCTTCGGCTGGTCCTCGCAGAGCTCTAAAGCCTGGTGCTTGCGTGGTATGAGGCTCGGTAGGATGCTGTGAGTCTGCAGAAGGACACCTTGCAGCTTCAGAGACTCTTTTGCCGAGGACACATCTGAACAGTGATACGAGGTAACGAGGGGCTTGCAGGGGCCTGCCCCACGAGAGGGGCGCTCCTCCGAGACCTTGTGCTTGACGGTGCCGTTACTGGACACGAGGATGTGGTTGCCGGTGCCGCTTCCCTCCACACCACTCGGGGAGAGGGTGGAGGAGGACGGAGCCAGTTTGAAGCGTATGCGGTGAGCTTCGGCCGGAGCGTCGGTCAGAGCGGGCGCCATTGCAGCCATGCAGCGCTGGGAGGGGGCGGGCGAGGGGGCCTCTCCCGGTGCCGAGGCCAGCTCCACACCACCCACCTACCACTGTGCCAGGGGGCAGCCTGAAGAAACAAGACACAAAGAAACATCACAAGTTAACACTACTCCCCTTTGGAGTACACTTTTACGTGCTACACTGAAGAGTTAAACATATTTTCAGTGTACTAATTAAATTAAACAGCAAACGCACGAGTAAATTATGCTGGTGGCTGACAAAAATGGGAAGCAAATACACATCTCACTTTCATGATTCAGGGAAACTGGCGTTGAAGTAAAAAGACTTATAGTGGTTTGTTTCGCTGGACAGCCATATATTTACATTTTTAGTGGTTCTGAAGAAAACAGGTTTTAGGAAAGTCAAATAAATAAAACCACACAATTTATCTATATTTATATTTCTATATAATAACAACAATAAATGGTTCTGAAAAAATACACTACATTTCAACAGGGGTGTTTGTGTTGCACGTCATAAAGATGTTAGCACCAGCTGAGTTTTCATCTTCTAGGTTTAAAATCTTCTTTGTAACACTGACCTAGTGCTTCTGAACCTGTTTGTGCCTTGAGAACACAAATTTTACATTACAAAAGTAAATATACAAAAAATAAATAAATAAAAACTAATAATAATAAAAAAATAAAACTAATAAAAATAAATTATATATATCTATATCTATCTCACATATCACATACATACACACACACACATATATACTCATGAGTTGTATTTTTTTTTATTGTCACTGTCAACCTCTCAACACTGGAATCTCAGCTACTCTGAAGTTTCTACCAAGCAACAGATGAATTTTGAAATAAATTAAGTATTTGACTGGACTTTGATGGCAACTATAAAACATAATCATTCATGCTTGGGATAATTATATGATTTGTTCACTTTCCAGGTTGTAGTGCTTAACACCCAAATTTCTGGTTACTATAAGGTGTGTTAAAGAAAGAAAAAAAAAAGATGCACACTCATCCAAACAGTCCAAGTCATTTGAAAACGCATCTTTTCCTCTCTGTTTTTGCCTCCTGTCCACACTGAGACAGCTTTTTTGAAAAACGCTCTCCAAAGTGGATAAATCTGAAAACGCTGTCGCAATGGATGGGAGGCAAAACGGAGAGGAAAAGATGCGTTTTAAAATGGACTGTGAAAACAGAGGCTTTCGAAAACGATGACGCATTTTAGTCATATGATGCAGTCAATTCAACTGAGATGGCAGACACCATTGTATAGCAGTTTTGCAATTTTGTACTGTTGTGTTACTCGCAGCAACAACTCATTGTCAGTCCATTTAAAAAAACTCGGTGCTATTCAACACTTTGCCACAAGGTTTCAAAGAGACAGAAAGTAAATAAACGGCAGACGGAAATGGCGCAGATCAAATAGTCTTACGCTTCACGTACGTGCAGCACAGGACCGCAAGCGTTTTCAGTCGTTTCAGTGTGGATGATCAACTCTTTGGAAACGAGTGAAAACGATAGTGTGGAGTAGAGAACGACCGATTCATCGGCCGGCCGATGTATCGGGCCGATATTTGCGTATTTTTTGTGTATCGGCATCGG
>JAUCNO010000710.1:4977429-5007680 GCA_032353835.1 Enteromius viviparus | reverse complement strand
AGAAAATCGGCCATCGGCTAAAGCTGCCGAAAAAAATCGGCATCGGCCCTAAAAAAATCCATATCGGTCGTTCTCTAGTGTGGAGGAGGAACGTTTTTAGACGAAAACGCTGTTTTCTAATTTATCCGGATTAGTGTAGATGTAGCCAAAAAAAAAAAAAAAAAACATTACACAGAGGTCTCTAAATTGTACAATACACTAATGCCACATGACCCCACCAGTTGAGGACCACTGCACAACTCCTGACCGTATCAATGACCAAAAGACAAACACAGCCAGACACAAGGACAGAGGCTAGGCAGCTCAATAGAAGCTTCTACATGGAGCAACTGCAAAACCAAGGCCTTACGATTTACTGTTCTGTAATGTCAGGTTTATTTTCATTACTCTTAAAACAATGACAACAGACAGTGACGTTCGAAGTGACTATGAATGCGGGTAGTATTTGACAGCACCAATAACTAAATCTGGAACATAAACCAATTCATTCTGCGCTGTCAAAGTCATTTAGGTGTAACCCATTCTTATTAAATCCAACAAGCTAATGCACTGTGCTTTAACAGATTTGGTGAATATTTTGAGAGTAGAGATACAAAATACATTAGCAAAGATACTTAGGTTCTTAAGACACATAAAAGCGAGGTGGGGTGACTCACACTAGAGCAACAGGGATCAAAGCTGAAATGTCGTCTTGTCCTGTGAGATCACCATTACAATAAATTATATGTGAAAAAGAAAAGGTGGTTAAACTGCCTCCACAGCAACAAAAAACCCTAACCAAAAAAAAACCCATTTAATCTAAAAATCAACCAGCAGAAAATGACAACAGTGACCATTTTCCATGCCATAACACATAACTTATACACTTTAAAAAGGATGTATGAAAATAATCAACAATTTAATGAAACAACAGGATTGGTGAAATAACGCATCCAATTTACTGATGATAAATCATTATAGAAAGATCATTTTTGAATGAATAATTCTTTAAAGGCGCAAGCAAACAGTGTTTTTTTTAACATGTTATGTCAAGAACTGTGTGGGTGAATGGGAACGCCTATGAAGTTAACATTCTTTAACTTTAAAACAGCCTCGTTACAATGTTTGGCTAACGTGTAAAGCAGAGAAACACACAATAATGGATGTTTACTTGGCATGCGTGTGTTTAAAAACAAAAAAAGCTATTGCGGAAGGATCATAATCCTGTGGCGGGGAAAAGAAAATCAGGTTTTATAATACAGAAGATGACAGGAGAAACTGAGTCCTATTGTTTCCACTACATTTAATTCCGCCTATCAATTTCCTCACACAGCTAAACTAAATTGTGGGAAAATCGGATACTAAAAATGGCATGATGTCCAGTATACGGACAGAGACGGATGAAAGGCAGATTTATGTCGAGACATTGAAAAACCAATATCTAGCACTTCTCACTGAGCTTCAAAAATGAGACTTTCTTTCTGAAGTTCCTTCTAATACTACTCCTACTACTTTAGCCACCGCCACCACTCACTTAAAGCGAATATGAAAAAAAGAAAATTAAATAAAGATTATAAATAAGAAATAACAGCAGTCATGTATGAACATACTTCTTTTTTAGCAGAGATATCAATGAGAGATTCACTTCTCTTTACGTTTTCTTCATTTAATGACACGTGTGTTCAACTACACATCACAGAATGCCTTGGAACTGAAGTCTGGTGTTGAATACCATGTGCCACCAATAACATGTCAATCACAAGGGGTTGTACTGCAGCTCATGCGACCCTTACGAGTGCAAGATAACTGATCTATAGGCTATTCTTGGAGCACAAAAATTAATAAATAAACTGTCAGCCACACATCAGATTGTGTCAAAAGCGTGAGCCTGTCTTTGTGAACTCTGTGTGTGCATCTAAACCTCCCTGGGTGGGGTGAAGTCTTGTCACAAAGCCTTTTATCCATTATCTCTATTAAGGAACTACTAGTCAGAACAACTCTGACCTTATTTACATTTTTCCATTTCCATTTGCTCCATAAAAACACTGGAACCACACCTGAAACTCCCATTATACAAACTGCTTATACCTGAGATATAAGAGAGTTCAGTATATCTCCAGTTCAGTGAAAGTGCAAATAAACAAGTGAACCACATATAAACATTTAAAACAATCCATCTGATCACTGATAAAAAAAAATATTTAGATGCAATCAGGGTAATCAGGCAAAAATATGTATAAACTGATCAGCTATAGCATGAATAGTTTATAAACAGTTTAAGGCTTTTGTACTACTTTAAATGTTGACGACTTAACCACAATTAGTGTCAAATTATGATTGTAAACAAGCTCTCTGCGAGTAGTCTTATAATGGACTAAAATCAGCAGACTAAACTGACCTTGCAGATTTTGCTAATTAAGTCAAAGAAAATTTAGATGTCGGAGATGAACATTACAGATGTCAGAACACACATTTGAAACGAAATAATAAGAAAGAAAACGGTGTACATAAAAATGTTTTAATGAAAGTCTAAAGTTAGGAACAGCAGTGAAAACAATTCTAATAAACTGCCTTGTCCTTTCAAGTCATTTTCATCTTTGAGGCTCTAAAATTCACCCTCAAACTGCAGCCTATCACAAAGGAAGCTTTCAAACCACCTGCTTTGTGGACTGTGATAACCTCCCTCTCTCACACTCCCTGAAATGTGTGAAGGTCAAAAACATGTATTTCAATAACTCCCGAGTGGTGGAGGGGGAAAAAAGCTTTCCTGGTGCCCATCTCTCACACAAACCAAGAATTTGCATTTGGACACTAATTTACAGAACACGTACTATTCTTAGACCGGTCGAGAACGTCGTCATCAACTACTGACTACTTTCTCTGGGGACACTTTTTATCATGAGCACAGAGCAGTGGTGTAATTACAATTACCTAAAGCCACAACACTACCAACACTGATCTCAGCAGCCATGTACCGATGACACACACTGTGCTGGCTTCTGAGAAAATGTTAGGTACTTACTAATCAACCCCATACCACTTTTTCAAGACAACTAATTTCACAGGATAACTATATGTTCTCTCCCTCATATATATAGCGAGAAAAAAAAAATAAAATAAAAAAATCAAACAATTATTTAGGCCAAATCACTTCTTTAGGCCTTTTAACTGATATGAGATGTCATATCAACTGACTACATCAGTTAAAAGGCCTAAAGAAGTGATACAGGCCTAAATAATTGTTTTTTGTTTTACTAAAACAGGGATATATCATTAAATAAAAGGTCTAGGCATTGACCATTCACATTCAACTGTGATTAAAACTCTACACTACATGACTAAAATGTGTCATCATCGTTTTCGAAAGCCTCCATTTTCACAGTCCACACTGCGATGCGAAAACTGCGTTTTCAAATTCATGCACTTTGGAGAGCGTTTTCAAAAAGCTTTGTTTTCCTTGACCAAAAACGGCGTGTGGACGGAAGGCCAAAGCGGAGAGAAAAAGACGTACTTTCATAAGAAAACCTATTAGTGTGGAGATGGTCTCATTTATTCATTTCTAAACTCAAAGACATTATCAATATATTAAATTAAATAAAAGTTATTAAGCTCTAGATGAAATTTCTCACAGTGTGACCTGAGGAGGAGTTTATCTTTTCACTGCGTAAATATAGTATGAGAGTACGCCTTTATTAAAATACATTTATTTGTGAAAGGTTAACATCTCAGGTCCATGGATCATTAAATTTTGTATTTTTTGTGTGAACTGTCTGAAAGAAAAGGTGCATATTCTGAATTCACTATTGCACATGACATTAATTTGAAGGGTGAAACCTAATTGTAAAAGATTAAATGTAAACTTCAAAGCTAAAAATGTAACATTTAAAAAGCAGTTTACTGAATACAAGACTACTCATTTCAACTTCCTGAAAGTGATTTATGTCAGCTACCCTTTAACCTCTAGGTTTGGCCTTACCTTGGCTAACAACTTTCAACAACAACGACTGGTTTGATTACACAACAGTAGTGGACACTTATTCTTTCAAGTGTAATTATTCTGCTTTATCATTCAGTTCAAAAGATCAATCTACAAAAAATAGCTTAAAAAAAACTTCAGAGACAAAAGGGCAACTCAACAGCCTCCAATTTCTTCCATGTGACTCAAGCATTCCCAGCTGGGTGAATTTACTTACAGAAGCCCTTTAAGACTCAAATCAGAAAGCATTTCATTTAAAAAGACAAAGCACATAACTTTTAACCACAAAAAAAGGCCTGTTTGTAAAACAGACACACTTGCAATTGTAACAGAGAATCCATGTTAAATGGACTTAAGTGACAAAAATCTCTGGCTACAGGCCACTGTGTCAGGTTATTTTTCCCCAAACACACTGAACAGGTGGTCCTGTCTCACAGTCTAACTGACTCCTCTCTCTGCTCCGAGGCAAATGGCCCGGTGGATGTCTCCAGCCCTGGCCTTGAACTTTCCAGAATATCCTTGATGTCTCCAGACACTGTTTGTCAGCAGCTTGCACTTTCTTTTGCTTTTCATTTTTAACCTCCCAGAGAGCAAAGTCTTGCCAATCTAATCCCCTGCCAAAAAGAACAGTTCAATTTTTGCACTTAACAGATACAAGTTAGAAGCTAAGACTTTTAAGTTTTAAATAAAACCAAGCCTTGGGGTTTGGGAGTCAGAAAAAAAACAAATATTGTAGGTGACATTGATTTATACTTTAAACTGACATTGATTATGAATTACACAGCATTTTGGTTATCAATACTGAAATGAGTCATAGCAGGATTAAAAAAACAAAAGAAATAGATTGATTTAAAAGCCTCAAAGTAATAATTTAATTATCTTAAAAATTCACTCCGACAGTCTTCAACAATGCAGGAGTCAAAAATAACAATCCAATGCAGCTCAACAGCTGAAATCTGCAGCGGCCCACACAAAATGTACATCACGAGAGAAACAGACAAGCTAAAACACAACATACTAGAGTGTCAACATGACTTTAAGGTCACATTGCTTTACCTAGAACTAATTTCTTACACTTAAAATAACAGAGAGAGAGGGAGAGACAGAGAGAGAGAAAAAAAAAAGATTTCCAAATGACTGCTCCGCCTTGAAAAAAAAAAAAATTAAGGCACTTAGTCAATGGTATTGACGCGTTACATAACAGCTCTTCCTGTGAGGAGGGGATGTAGGACAATGACAAATCTGGATAGAACGAAAAGAAAGTACACAACAGCTCATAATCATGCCGACCCCTAGAGACTCCTAAAATATCCCACAGACAGACCTTAACAATTCAATACATGAGCTGTGTACAAGAGAGCAAGCTTAATATGGAGAAAAACATCTAAGAGAGGTTGATGTTCCAGTAGAGGAAACAAAAAAAACCTCAAACCCAGGAAATAAAGAAAGCCAACAAAACAAACAGCATGAGAGACAGACATGGCATTTCCCATTAGGGATCAATACAGTATCTATCTATCAGAGGAGGGGGAGGTTTGGGTCAAGCAAGTCTTTGTTTCAACCATGTTTTAACCCCATCTGGGGAAAAACACAAGGTTTCAGAGACAAATAGGCCTCCATTTAATAAATAACAGTCGATGTCTTGTGGGACAGACAATATGTAATGTATCTGAACGTCCTATAAACGGCTCAACAGATCAGGGTACAAAAGTCAAATTTGCCACCAAAGACATATAACAATAAAATCGCGTCATTAATCAGGAACAAAACATCACGGATGTCTCTTTAAACCATAAACATCACGTACACATGCGGAACCTGTTATATTTGAGACCTGAGATCAAGTGAGTGCTGCGAAAAATATGCAACGTAACACATTATATAATGGAAAAGTACAGAGCGTTACACTAACCACAGGTTGAGCAGGTTAATGTTCTATTACACATAAAGCCCTCTGCTGTCCACAACGAGGCGAAATACTGCGCTAAATATAAATAAACCCCAGATTATACGGAAAATAAGGGTTAGGGCGAGTTTAAGGCCATGAAGAATCGCTGGCAGCGTTTCAAATGCTGGCGTGGTGCCTACTGAAAAAGCATTTTCGCTCGTTATTTAAGGACGTTTCGAGACGCAGTAGAATGTTGCGCGGCGCAAAGGGTTCTAATAAGAATTCTTTCGCGACGTCAGCCCGGTTCGGCGGGGCGAGAACAGAACTAGAGGGGGAAAACAACCAAATATTATGTAATGCAGCTAGTTATGGAAAACTCCCCGTGTCCAGCCTTAATGCTAAAGTTGTAACTGTTTACCAGCCGATTGCATCATTGTTTACACATTTATGCGTATATTTAGTACTAAACAGACA
Organism: Enteromius viviparus; assembly: GCA_032353835.1. Taxonomy (NCBI): domain Eukaryota; kingdom Metazoa; phylum Chordata; class Actinopteri; order Cypriniformes; family Cyprinidae; genus Enteromius; species Enteromius viviparus. The sequence goes on along the minus strand of JAUCNO010000710.1, from coordinate 5,001,363 downwards.
CCGGAAATACATTTTGAGACCTATTTTCTTTAGGAGATATCTCATGTTTTTTTGTTTTTTTTGCCTTAAAGGGCCAGCCCGCGTTGACTGTATAATTAATCTGTATTACTGGAAACCCATGTAACGCATAGGCCTGGGACAACATCCAGTAACTGAGATAGTAATGCATACGATTCGCACCAGCACGAACGAAAGCCTACTGATCTAGATGCAGCAGACATATACTGCGCACCCAACCCCGCGCTCACACACGCGCGTATACTGCATGCGTTTAACCTACTCAACGCAAAGCGTGAACGAACTCGTCTCGCGCTCGATTACCAACTGCTCGCTTTCGTAAAGTTGACACGTATAATTATGTCGGGCTGATTTTGCAACCTTGATGGTCTGACTTTCAACGCCGCCTACTTCACGGGCTTAACCAGAACAAACGGTGAAAAATAACTACGGAGAGCGAAAAGCGTCCGCATTTGTAAGAGTTAACGTGTCCTCGACGTGCACCGTTCCACCGCGCGTCGATTTAAGTGCATAAATGCGCCAAAAACGTCTCGAGCTGCCTCAAGCTGGCGAGTTTTAAACTAACAAAGAGAAAAGGAGGAACCTACCACGTGATGAGGAGCCGATTCCGGGGGAAATGTGTGTAATAAATCCCCACGCTTAGGAAATATAGCAGTAATAACTGACAAGCAGAAGCAATTATCCAGATGCAGATTCTGCTGTTGCACGCTCAGGTGGAAAAATGACCGGGCCTCTCGCGCGCTCCGGTGCTCGGTAACCCCCTCCTTTTCCTCCTCCCACTCCTCCGGGCTGCGTTTAGGAATCACGAAATGGGCGAAAGAAACGGGGGCAGTCCAGCTATAGCAGCCCAATCGGCTGTTTTTCAATCGCCCCCGACAAAAGCCGCGAAAAAGCAGTGGAACGTATCCCTTTTCCGGTCGTTTTTTGAGCGCAGTCTCTTCTCTCCTTCTCCGGAAGCTCTTCGTACTCGGCGTCGGCTGAGAAAATCCCGCTTTTGTCCGTTTTTTATTGTTGTCGTTCGAGGGGGAAGCGACGAGCTCGGAAAATGGCGGCTCGCTCCTCTCCCTCGGATCGCGAGTCTGACAAACAGAAAGAAGCGGAGCGGCGCAGTGGCGGGAGAGAGACGCGCTTCTCTGACCGGCCGCTAGAGGTGTTACGCTTCCTGTCATAATGCGTCAGTGCAATAGGGGGCGCCACAGTGAGGCCAACGTTTACTCTAGCAGTAAAATTGTATATTGAAAAGGTTAGTCGTATAGTTAGTATAATTAGTCGAAAATTGTCAAAATATTAATATGACCATAGTTTAAAACTTAAATGAATAGCGTAGTATAACATGGGTGAAATAAAGACAATACATAGTACCTAGAGCCCTGCCCAATGTTGAATGTTTCTAGAAAGAAGCTCTAAAATAAATGTTGTGCCAGTAGAGGGAACTCAAGGGCCTCAAAAATGACTAAAAGACAGGAAGCGTTTGAAAAAAAAACCATACTAAACGAAGTACAATATGACATAAAAACACTTAAGAAATCAGATGACACTACACTGAACTGATATGCATTAAACTAAATTGACTCCTGCATGTAAACTAAACTAAAATACAAGAATTGTTTTGATAGTGGTCACAATCAGGCTGGGAGACAAAAAAAGGATTAAATGGTAGCAGAATACATTTCTGTGGCAAACGCAGCTGTTATCATAATAGGTTAGAAATTATGAAACCTGGTTAAGCTTCCTGTTTCTTGAGGCCCTCATAAACAAAAGGACAGCACCATCTACTGTTTACAAGGGGAATGCTTTAACTACTTTTCTGTGGCACTTATTCAGCTGATCTTTTTTTGTCTGCTTATTATAATTACTTAAAGCATGCATACTGCAAATACATTATCCTAAAAAAGCATATTTGAATGCATTAAAACAGATGGAAATACACATGACTTAAAAGAGGGTCAGACCTTAGAAATTACTGGGTTCAGTCTAATCTGATGCTTTACTGGAACCTCCATTGTTAATCCAAGAGTAACTTGTAAACTCCAAAACGAACAACCTGCAGCCTGTAAAATAAATAAAGACATTGTTAGCATTTACATTCATACACAAATTGTTAAGACAATAAAAAAAAAGGTCTTAATTACACAAGTCAGCTTCGGACAGTTTTTATTTATTTTTTATTATTAGTTATTTTTTACAATTTAATCCCTCTCAAAACTGTTAAAAACTTTATATTTTAAGATTTAAGTATCCAACCTAAATGTTCGTTTAATAAAATAGAGCTACTGTAAACATGTCTTTAGTCTGTCACTATCCAATTTGGGAAAACTAAAGAAAGATTTGAAATATATTTGAGTTAGTTAAGCTTATTAGGTAAATAAAATATAAATAAATGAAGTCAAATCCAAAACAAAGCACCGGCGCTTCCGAAGGCAGATGATGAAGTTACGGACTGTTTTTCAATAGAACACAAGTTGCCTACATAGACAGCATTTCTGACGGCATACGCGCGTTCCAACTGATGTCTATATAGGCTGCTCAATAGGTCTTGAGTCACAACCGCACACAATCAATTCCAATGTAAAAAAACAAAAACAAAAAAAACTTGTATAGAAAACAAACCGTAGATATAATAAGAACACTACATCCTCATTTGATTAGATAAGTTCTTTAAATGCAGTCCAATAATAATTTGATTTACTAATAGGCCCGTTGACTGTAGGTTTAGCATGCTAACATCATCAGCTGATAGTCTCTGCTGTAATACAGCATTTCTTTCATCCCTACTCACATCTTGAGGACGAATTCAAAGGCTCAGATTTAAGCGGACATTTTCACCTGTAACTACAATAAACATGACGATTTTAGAGTTGTTTTAATTTTATCTGGAGGTTAATTCTGACAGACTGAGATATTTTTGTACCCAAACAATTTTTGGCCTGTTGACTGCAATCTCCGGGATGAAATTACTTTGTCATAATGTCTACCGCTCACTGAATGAGAGGAAAAATGAAACATTGCCTTCTCCTAGATCTTACTCAGCCTTTTGCGCTGAAAACAGAATTTAGCCCATGCGAAAATAGCGACAATAAGTACATTTTAAATGACAGAGTACAGAATTCACGTTCACTTACCTGCACAGATCAACCAGACTTGAGCCGGAAGTACCGCCTCATTTCAACCTGTGATTGGTCAGTGGGCGGAAAGGCGGCCGCTGATTGGCTGGTTTATGTTTTTAGCTCGAGATGGGCTTACGAGTGAAAGTAAAAAAAAACTGTAACTTTGCTAAAGTGTTGATTTATGTTTTTGTTAGATGTTATTGTCTGTTTAATACATATGTACAAAACACGCTGTCACGTTTGAACTTAAATTTGGCCTAACATAAAGCTTAATATCACAGGATCTTTGTTAGCTGCTGTCAGTCTCGCAAACGGTTTTAGATATGTCAACACTTACCTATGGAAATAAATTAATATTAGACTTTCATAATCACGTTGCAACTGCCGAAACCTTTAATTGTCCACTGAAAAAAAAATCGGAATTTAGCTTGTTATACTTCACATCGGTTCACATCACGTTGGTATCAATGACTGTAGCGATAATGGCTTTTCGTGAAAACGTGGTAATTTTACGAACCTATTAACATTCAAAGATCATGTTTAAGAAGAGAGCAAAGTGTGTGTCAACGTACTAGAATCTTTCAATCCTTCGATTTTCCATGTTTATCAGTATTGTCCTCCACAGCAATGACCACAACAGGACTTTCAGTCAAAGTTGTTTATTCTATTACCTTTTACTTCCTTAAAATGTACAATAAGAAGCATTTAGCAGAGATCAAAAACATTTTATAATAATAAACATGTTCTGGTAAAATAAAATCAATGAAAGATACTTTGTGCACATTTTCTATGTTCATCAGTATTGTCCTTAACAGCACCAACATTTCAGAAAATTGTCTCAAGAAGTCTGACCACTGGTCACTGTGCCATACAATAATGTTGTTAATTTGTAAATTGTGGTCTGGTGTCCTAAACACAGATGAAAGTGTGTCAAGGAAACCACCCCAGCTATACGCTTATCTTATCAATGTCTTGCAGCAGGGCAAAAAACAGATTTGGATGTTTTGAACATAGATAAAAGCGGAAAAGATGAGTCTGCGAGTGGCAAATTTTTCAGATTAAGACAACTTTTTTTTTTTGTTAACATAAGTGCTTAAGCATCAGTCACACACAAGTTTTAAAATCTGGGGAAAAAGGATCTGCATCATTCAGAACTGGTAATTTCTAGTTAACACTCAAAAACACTGTTCTTCTAAACAGATGGTAATCTGATAGAAGATATGTAGTTTACATTAAATCTCTAATGCCAAACGCTTTTTTGATGTGGGCAGAAAGTGCTTTTTTTCTCCCAGCAATTACGTTCCATGATGAAAAAGGGAGGGGAGAGGAATTAAAAGGACTACCAACTCTTACACAGGTCTTTATTCAGAATAAATGCCGATAAAATAACATAAAAGGCCTAAGCATTAAGACAGGACCATCCATGAACGTCTGTGGCTCTTTTTTAAAGTCTTCAACTGACAATTAACTTGCTGAGAAAACAGTGGGGTCATTGGCAAATCTGGGCAATTCGAGCTCAGGCAGAAATTGAATTCTGTATGGAGTTTGGGACGCCTGCCAGTGACAATGAGGGATGAGACAGGACCAGAAGATCAGACCGATGAGAGACCTCTAAGGCATGATGACGAGGGGGTGGAAAAAGGCAAGAACGAATGATGAAAATAAAACGACAGAAATGAGGAGGTACTGTTATTAGCAGCAGTTTGTTTTCCTTTTTTTCTTCTTCCTCCTTTTTCAGAGCTGAAGTCTTCAAGTAGCCCCCAAATTGGCATTGTTTCAAAGTCCAGAGTGGTGTCGGGGGCTACAGAACCTCATCGCTCTCCGTGGTGTGGAGCTGCGTGTCATCAGCGTCCGTCATACTGCTCTCCTGTGACTCCTCCACTTCCGCTGCTGAAAGCAATGAACAACATTACATAGTGCACACGGGGCCACTTCAATGGCTCGCTGGGTAGTAGACTTACTTGAGTAGTAGGGATAGTCATCAGGAGTGACGGGTTCATCATCATCTGGGAGGTATCGCTTATCTATGGCCTCTTTGATCTGATTATTGGCCCCTTTAGGGTCCAAGTCCATGGCCCAAGAGAAGTTCATGAGCGCCAGATGAGTCTGGCCAAGCTTCTTATAGACCTATATAGATGATGAATATTTTTTTAGTAAAAGATACATTTGATAAATGATAAACAGAAGCATGCAACTTTGTAGCAGTACCTTTCCTATTAAGAAGTAAACAAGGGACTCTTTGGGCACTATTTGTTTCAGCTCTTCAAGCTCTTGCAAAGCCGCCTGTAAAGAAGAAGTTGGTTAATAAAAAAAGATGAACGTAATTTGCTTTTAGACCAAGTCAAGAAAAACCAAGGGATACATTTATTGGAAGACAACAATATGGTGACTAAATGTAAATGTTTTGCATTAGCAACGTTTCAAGCAGGTCTCAGAAAAAAAGCTTTTGGCCTGAATACCTTTGTTCCAAACCACTTGATTATGAAAATATTTTACCTTTTAATCATACTGCAAAAAGTGATGTTCTTCCTCTGTATTCGGTCTCGTTTTCCAGTACAAATGTCCAAACATTCTTAACTACTTGTTGTCATTTTATTTGAATCTCAAGTAAATCTTAATGTATATTATATATTTGTTTTGGAAAACAAAACTTTTTTAACGCCATGACTTTAAGACCTTTTGATACCTTTAAATGCTGCGTCTTGACTGATTAATGTCATGAAAAGTTGGGGAGTACCTTGTACTTTTCATTGGCAAAGAGAATAGAGGCCCTGTGGAATTTGCATAGCGGGTTCTTGGGGTCGATGCTAATGGCTCTGTTGAGGGTCTCCAGTGCATGGTCCGATTTCTTCAAAGCATGTTGAACCTGACATGGAGCAACGTGAAAAAACCTATGAAGTTGTAACAATGCAACAATTCAAACATAAAAAAAAAGTAAATAACGGTACCATGTTTTACACCTATTTATGTATAATCAACAAATACATGTATGCTATTCTGGTATTACCAAACTCAAAATAAATAAGGTCAAGCAACAATCTTGCCCTAATTTTTATTAAAAGAAATTAAAGTGTGTAGGCTGCTTTCCTTCAGATTAACATTATTTTGCTCTCATTAGATTTACTCACCACTCCGATATGACAAAGCAGCACAGAGCTCTGAGGATTGATGCTCAAAGCCTTCTTGAAATGAATCTCGGCTAGGTTAAATTTCTCCTGCTTGTAGTAAATCATTCCCAAGCCGTACCTAGCATAAAACAGACAATATTTTATTTTACACATTTATGGTTTCGGCTAAAGTAGAGTGTCTTTTTTTTCAAAGCCAAAGAGTAGAGTCTGAAACGTACCAGGCATTGTAGTGACGTTTATTGAGGCGTATAGCATTGCGAAAGCAGCCCAGGGCTTTCTCCAGCTCCTCTGTGAGAACTAGTTCATGCCCTAATAGTGTGTATGCGTACGCAAAGCTGGGGTCCACCTGGATAGCCCTTGTAAAGAACTTAATGGCTATGTCATGTTCCCGCTGTAAGCTGAAACAGTTACCAGCTACACACCAGGGCTGTACACAGAGACAAACAAAACAAAAACATGAGAAAAAGCATTCAGGATCTGCAAACCCTGCTCATTTACTCTATAACTCTGAGAGACGTACTTCTGGTGAGTTTTTGTCCATGTCAGTGAGATCTTTCGATAGGGCAGAAAGCGCCACATCCTTCTGTAAATGCCAGAGTGTTGTAGAATAGATCTCCATACCTTCCACTCGATAGCTCTCAATACGCCTGACTTCTGAGAATATCCTCTCCGCCTGGATAAAGGAACACAAAATTGATTTTTTGATCTTGATTATGTTTTCTTCAATTTCTCCATTCTCCAATGTCTGCATTTTCTACCATTTATAAACTCCTGCTAATTTTAACAGCCCAGGCGCACCTGCATGTATTCAGCCAACTCAAAGTGAGCTCGTCCGATCTGACCCAGCACCCATCCTGTGTTGTAGTGGTGTGAAGGCAGCTGACTCAAGATGTTAATGGCTTCTCTGCAGTTGTAAGAGCAAAGAGCAAGATAGCCCCTCCCAATATCCCGCATCAACGTCATCAGCCCATCTGAATAAAGCAGGAAAGCAGTTCAAGTTTTGTTGGAGTTAGGATTCACTTTTTTTTGTTACAATTTGTCTATAGCTCTTTAAAGTCAGCATAAAATGGAAGCTGTGATAATGTTTTCCTCTCTATTGTTACATATCAAAAGTGAAACGGCTTTTAAGATATATTTAAATTAATTAAAGAATATTAGAGGGCAATTATAATTTCAATTATTATTGTTTAAAACATGTTATTATAATAAAAAATTTATAAAATACAGCAATATTTTTTTAACAAAAAATAATAATTTTAAATAAAAATTTTACATTTTAAATCATTTTATTATACACCTTAAATACATTTTAAATGACAACAATTCTCAGATACCTGCTGCAGCCTTTTGTAGATTAAAAGCTTGGAACTGTGGTGAGCTGATGTTGCCTTTTCCTTCCGATATGGAGGAATCAAGCTTGAGGATCTCGATGCTCTCATTTAGGTTAGATGGGGTGATTCCTCCCTTACCCGTTTTTGTTTTGGTCTTTCGGTTGGGAATCTTGGTTGGGAACTTCATTTTCAGCTTTTTGCTGTTCTCCTATTTAATTCCATCATAAAGAGTGTTGATAACACTTCCTCTAAAGAGCGTATGGATAAACTTGTATGTGTGAAAGACAGTACCTTGGCAGTGGAGCTGGCACTGGTGAAGAGTCTTGAGCTCCGCCGTGGCTGCACATTTGGGGGAGCAGCAATGGTTGGGCTCAGCACTTGTGGTGTAGTACTACAAAGCAAAAAGAGATGTCATCAGACGCCACTATCAGATGCACGAGTTGCCTGTATAAATGTTTGTGACATGTACCTGGTCTGTGGGGCAGTGGTTTGAGTTTGATTGAAAGGGTTTGGAATGACCTCTCTGCTGTTTCCACTTTGTGCAAAAACAGACTTCGTCCCCACTTGGCTGATTCTACTGACAGCCTAAAAATGGCACATAGTATACAGTTTATTATATAAAGATTATTTTGTTCTAGTAAAACATTTTTTAATAAACTTTACATAAATATATATTTTTTTTAATATTTCATTTGGATAAATTGTATTATAAATAAGACACAGAAAGGTTATGAAATAGTTTCAGAAATGTATGAAAGACACTGTCAGAGTAGTTCATTTGTCATCAGTAGTTCAATCTGAATTTTACAAAACAGCGAGAATACTTTTTGTACATAAAACAAAAATAACTTTCTGATCTTCTGAAAATTCATCTGATCTGTGTCTCTGCATCACCTTAGTACAGTGGATATTCTCCAACATGGCACTAAGGTGACCGGAAGAAACAAACAAGCAAAAAAAAAAAGTTGTAATTTTTGTTTTCTTTCCATACAAAAAGTATTATTATAGCTGCATAACTTTACAGCTAAACAACTGATGGCAGATGGGAGTATTCTGACAATGCCTTTCATACTTTTCTGGACCTTGACAGTGTTCAGTACTTGGCAGTCATTTGGACGGTCCCAAATCTAACAGACATGGGTTATTAATGACAAAATTTCATTTTGGGGTGGAGTAACCCTTTCATTACAAAGAAACATAACACATGAATTAAATGTGAAGGTTAACTGTGAAGACTAATTGACTTTAAACTTTTATTCAAAAAAAGTCTTCAATGTACAACAGTGAAGTTAGTGCAGCAGAGAGTACTTTCCTGCTAGTAAACTTCACAATTAATTACTAAGAAACGCAACGGATTGAATTAACTTTTCCAGACTAGGGCTGAACGATCTTCTATTTTGACATTGCGATGTGCACGTAAGCGATAGTCACATCGCCGGAACATACGATGTGAAGGGTAGAAGCCCATGGTGTATTAAGAGAACGGTAGCACACAGTAAACATGAGTTTGTTGTATGGCTTGTTGCTGGGGTGACATACACGTTCCGCATGCCTGCACAGTGATTGGTTCGCTCACCACTCACAGCCAACATTCACTGCTAAAAATGCACGACGAAAAGGATTTGCTGCAAAAAAAAATTTCGTACCAAAAAGAAAGTCGAAATAATCAATTTGGGACTATTTTAGCTACAAAAAGGAGGATGTTGACCAAAAAGAGGAACTTTGCATGGAGTGTCAAAATCACGGTGATAATGAACCCGAATTTGCGCAGCTCGTCAGTGCACAATGGTTCTGCGTAGTGAATGCGGCTCAATGTAAGATTACGCACCTGATGGAATTTAGATTACAGAACTGGCTTTACTGACAAGATGCGCAATACATATCGCGTGATAATTACCGTGCAGTCCTTATTTTGGATACAAAAAGGATGATGCTGATGAACATAAATATATTTTTAGACATCGCAAAATATAAATCGCAGGAAAAAAATATATCGCAATGTAATTTTTTCCCAATATTGTGCAGCCCCATCCCAGACACTTAAAAAATTGGATTAAAAGCTACAAAGTATAACCCAGACAATACTAAGAAAAAAGCAAAATGGCATTACATGTAAGGTACACATCAAAACAGTTTTTGTGTCCGAAACCCATCCCATTCTGCACTCAAGCTAACTAAGTTAGCCAAACAAAGGCTTACCACTACAGTAATACAAACACGCGTGCACAAAGGGTGTACAAAATAAACTACATTACTCTTTTTTTTTTCCCTAGTGAAATATACCTTGATACATGATACAGATTTCAAAGAAAAAACAATTATACAAAAGCATAGAGCACATGCTCGCTAGAGGCCTACCTTTTTCGGAGGGCCAGGTGGAGGAGGTGGTTCCATCCCACTTCCACTGTGACTGTAATTCTGCAAGTACGTTGGGTCTCCCGGGCTCGGCTCCAGAGGCAAAATTCCAAAACTGCACAATTTTAAACACATATATTAACAGAAGGTAAGCCTAAGAGCCAAATAATCACATCCATTACCTGAATCAATAAAACAGTGCTTGGGATTACATTAAGAAAACCTCATGCACAGTTAAGTGTGAGGTACGACAGCCTTAGTGACCGATGGTCATTACCTTGGTGTGAGAGGGCTAAGTGTGGCCGTGCCCCCCAGCAGACATCGGCCGCTCTTGGGTTTGTTTTGCACTTGTTTGGATAATAATGAGCCACTGGTGCCCAGTGGCACAGAGTCTGGCGAGATGACAGAGGAATCGATGTAGGACACAGAGGAGTCCGTATTCAGGGAGTACTTTGAGTTAGAAGATTCTAGATTGAGTCGGTTTAGCTCCTTTAGAGAACAGAAAGACAATAATCCAAATGCACAATGTTTAACATATCCACAAACAATTCATGCACATACATATCTTTATATAAAACACAACAAAATGCATGAAAAACACAAAAAGGACATACCAATGTGTCCTGTGGGGTCTCCATTAGAACGGTGTCCACTTGTCTGTGTCCCATGTTGTTACTAGGTGTGTGTGCGGGGCTGATGGGAGGAGGAGGGGCCACTCCTCCACTGCCTCCACTGAAATTCTGCAAAGAGGTCAATCTAAAGATCTGCTCTGGATCCGGTCGCTCCCCTGTAGCACAGAGAGCAGAGTTTAAAATCACATTATCAGGCATCTTCTCCTCAGGGAGTCTTGTAACTGTGCAGGTTCTTATGCTGACTCTAATTAATAATGAGAATGGAACTGACCGATTTGACACAGAGACTCAAATGGAGACCATAAGAAAGGGTTCTCGCTCATGCTTTTTTGGTAACATTCAGCTCCTTTTGCTATCCGATCTGTTTTGCTGCAGGAACAAAGAAAGGAGCATAATCATAAAAATGTTAATCACTGAAAATGTTTTTTCACTACTTCAAAATCCAACAACAAAGACAACAGCAGATTGTACTGGATTTAATATAAAGGACAATGAATCACCAGCTGAAGGAAAATGTCACATTTAAAGATGTCAACAAACACACATTCAGTCATGAAGAAACCTAGAGAAATAGCGAGAGCAATAAAACAACAAATGTATTGATGTCTATGGAAGTATACTGCAGTAAAAATTCAAATATTAAAAATGTAACACTAGTTGTGTAGTGAAGTCCACATCACCAAAAGTCATTGTTCTCTTTGTTATTAGCACAAAAGTAAGAGTGTGGGTTGTGAGGCCATTTAACAAACATCTCGTGAAGCACAGGAAAAGCAGAATCTCTCCTACGAAAAAACATAAAAGCTTTTTTTTTGCCACCTTATCTAAAGATATTCAGAACTCTTAAAGCAATCTCTCACAGTAACTGAGTGCTGCTCTACACAAGTGCAAAACAAAACAGTCAAAACAGCCCTGTGGCTGTCTGCCTCTAAATCCATTACAGATAAAGAGCTTTGGTACCAACCTGCTTCATCCAACAAATTAAACACAGCCTCTCACTAGCGGCTCTTTCCCAGGAACAATCGCAAAGCAGATATTTTCGTATCTTCAGTAGGTGAAAGCAAGTAGCCAAACAAGCGTAACATACCAGTAGATTTGCCCGAGCAGTGCCAGAGTAAAGCAGGCTGAGTCTCCAAACTCAGTAATGATGTCGTCTTGGCTCTTCTGTTTGTTCAGGACCCCTCCTGTCAGGATCTGCTCTCCCTCTGCCAACCTGATTGAGAAAACGCAAATTTGTAATCAAATTCATATGACGACAATCACTGTTTAGACCTGATGCCAATCTTAAAAGTAAAGCCACTCATGCTTGCCATAGTATTTAGGACTAATAAAATTTATGGTTTAAAAACCCCACTCATTTTTTATGAGTTACATCCTTTTGTATTACACTACATTGCTCTCAGGTAGGCATGTCTACTTCAATACTAAAGTAAAGCCAGGTTTCCCATATATTGATTAATTTGTTGGAGCCTGCCACAATTTCCACTGCCCCCTGACCTTCTGTGTCTCACACACACACACACACGAGTGTGACTTTAGCATTATATAAAAACAACTTTCAGTCCCTTTTACCAGCTTTTTTTTCCATAAAAGGTACATTTAATGAAAAATGACTTGATGACAACACAGCTTAATTCTTATTAGTTCAAATAACCGCAGTGTTGCACTCTCTTATAAAATATTAGATTTTATATCTAGTTTCTTGTAATTATGTGTTTAAATTATACATAAATATTCACAAACATGGCAGTGCAATAATGTTTTAGCAACAGAACCAAAATAATATAACACGGAGCACGAGTGTGAATAACTTGATATCCGTCTTTAAACTCATTGGTATCGGTTCCACTTTGAGAGGTCAGAACTGTCCGTCTTGACTGCACTTATTTCACTCTTCCTCTCACTACAGCTCGGCACTTCTCAAACGAGCATACAGCATATGTAATACGTAAAACTGCCTCACTCTCAGACAGGTGGCTGCTTGCAAAGGCCACATACATATTTCATAACAGCAAATCTTATGACAATGCAAATAGCAATTGCTTTTGAATACTGCTATGATTGTGAGGCATTGAGGATTGGGAAATTTCACTACCGACATTTTAGCATAGTAACAATCCTTACTGAAGAGATAAACATAGATATAGATACTGGGATCCGATGATGATGAGTCATGTGTTATGATTAGTTGGGGAATAATTAGTTCATCCATACTTGCTCAGTTCTACACAGCACTTGGCGAGGAGGTATTTGCATTGTGGCGTGGTGCAGCTGTGTCCTTTCAGGAGGTGGTAGGCCTTATAAGCCTTTCCTGAACGGTAGTAGCACGTAGCCAGGAGGAACAGCGCTTCTTCTGAATGGACTGAAAGAAAATTAAGAAGCAGCTAAAATTAGAACCAAGCAAAGAAAATACAAGGAACAAATTGAATAAAACCTAATACTTCAACATGCACTCTAAACATAAATATCTTATTCATGTCTCAAAATTTGAAAATACAACTTTTAACATTTACTTGAGTAAATGTTTTGCCATATTAAAATAAAGTGAGTTTAGGGTTAAAAGACCAACAAAAACTTAAAAAAAAAAAAAAAAAAACACAGGTCTTCATACCATACTAACAGAATTTTTGTTCAAAGCATTATAACTCATTTTGTTCCGTTTCTCAGAAAACAAGACGTCACATGCTCAATTTGCATTTCAAGAAATTGTATCTTGATTGAGGGATGTTTAGATATTTGTATTGGAAATCTAAATGAAAATACTGATTAATGTGTTCATATTTTGCAGTGCATGTAACATTCGATACCATGACCTTGTACATTTATGAATTTCTTATTCAACATTTTCAGGCTTATTTGTGGAAGGTTGAATTAAGAACAATGCATGCAGCACAAGTCACTTTAAAACGTTTATCTTTATGGGTAAAATGAATAAAAATGTCAGCTTCCATTTTGAGTCACATAAACTTGTTTTAATGCAATGCCTGAAAAGCAAGCTATGAAAGACGAGAGGAAACAGCGAGTGTTGTTTGCCTGTATGGAGGACAATTTGTGCAATTACCCTCAGCATAGAGTCTCTCTGCCAGGAATACTGCATCTCGGTAGGCGTAGTGGTTCAGAGCATGCCAGACAGCAGCCTATGGACCAAAACACAACTGAGATTACCGTCATCCTTTTTAAAATTGATGAAAAGGAGTATGCGTCACAACAATGACAAACCACAGCATTTAATGAATCAGGGCTAAAGACTACCTGACAGCAAGTATACACTTAAGAACATTACCATTACAAATGAAATGGGCTCTCAATGATAAACAATGGTACTGATTGAGATTTTAATATAATGTATATGAAATGATCTTCTGTGAAAAATGGTATAATACAGTATAATACAAAGGCTGAAGACAAGAAGGGAAACCAGATGATGTTGACTGAAAGATTAGATGCCTATAAGCGCGCTTGGACGGCCAAAAATATTCTCTAGTTAGGCTGCTAGTTCTTTCTTTGAGGCATAGCCAATGTAAATACATTTGAACTGATGTTGGGGTTTTTGCCTGACAGACCCACACACAGGTATAGCAGCTGTGCTCGATGAACCGTTGGCTAGCTGGTATTTGGCAAAGACTAAACCCACAACCTTTTACATGTGTTGGCCCGTTAAACACCACAGTTTATACATTTACCTTACAAGGAAATTAAATGGTATGATTTTATCGCTGATGAGGTTCTATATCAGGCCACTAACGAGGTCTAGTATTGCTAATGCACTAGTTTGTGTTAACGTTACTCCCCATATAACGTTACTTCGTGTTTGTGAATACCAACCATCTCAGCAAAACATTTAATTTCACAATGTGTAATTATCCTCAACCCCACTGACATTCTCTAACGCAAGATAAAACATCACTATCCTAACCCAACATAAATCCCAATAAATCAGGATGCTGGCTAACCTGCAATACAACACATTAGCTTTCCTTGAAAACTACTAACAAACAATATGCCCCGAGTTGACAAGCGCATGGTTTATTAAAGAAGCTATTTTAAATTAAAATAAAAGCAATATGTGATATGTTTAATTGCAGGTTTAGTGTGAGGTAAAAGGCAGAGGCCGTTAGCATTAGCTGCTAACTGAGGCCGCGGTGTAGCAGCGCTCAATCATCCGGTCTCTCGCGCTGGATAAAAGTCTTCTCCCGCAACTGGGTCTACAACAGAGCGCTTTAACATTTAGCTCAAATACCTGGACAGGTTCCTGCAACACCGTCATTCCGTAGCCAGGCTCCTCTTCACCTCCTTTTTTTGGTTTCTTTGCTCCTTCTTCAGTCGCTATCTTAGCTCAGTATCCACTCCAGGCCAGAAGTAGCAAAACTAGCATCGAAGATTTGAACATTCCAACCGTTATCGGCGAATCCGGAAATGCCCGAACACGGCCGATTCAAATACATACATTACGATAAGGGCCGAAGGCTGTCGAAAATTGCCGAATGGGAAAATTCCATTTGCGGAATCATAAGGTGAAAACTGACAGGTAAAACTGAAATAAAATGCACACTACTTATAGAATGCCGTGTAACATTGGTTAAGACCATTTTTATTCCGAATAAAACTACAGGTAATAACTAAACACAGCATCGGTGACTGTAAGCTTTAACAAATGTAATAGTAAACCCCAATACAACCCTGCCTTTATGGTATGTTCAAATGTTAAATTTCTTTATTGTTTGTAAAACATAATCATACATAGTAACGTTACTTACGGGGATCAAATAAGCTGGTGTCCATACAATAGCCAGTTATTAAGCTAAACGAGCATACTTTACCTCAGATATTCAGGTGGAGAGTAATATAAGTTAGGCTAAGAATTATCTGCACGACATGTAATAAACAATACTATACTATGTTAGGCAGTTTATTACACTTACAAGCAGTTTATTATATACTGATGAAACTTGTTTTTTAGGCATCAACTTCAGTCTCCTTTTCAGTTTACATTTTTTATGTGTTTGTGTTTGGTTTAAGTATACATTATTGGGACAAAATGTCCCTTCAAAGATGGCAGTATCCAAAACCTTGTCCTTATATGGTGACATTTTTTGGCCCCCATTAGGAAAATGATAAATTACTCAATTCATTTTCTGATATTGTTAAAATACAGACAGTTTTGTTTGATGGGCAAGTTTAGGTGTATGGTTGGTAGAAAGAAAACACTGTTATAAAAACTGTATGCCTGTAGAATGTCATAAAACATGGAAACCCAACATGTGTTTGTGTGTGTGTGTGTGTGTGTGAGAGCAACTTGTGCTGAAGGAGCACAATTTATTGCAGGATGTGACAAACAGTTTCTGAGATTTCTGTCTTTCTTTCTTTAAATAAATAGATGATGGACTTGACTGGAAATAGGTGAAAGGTGGGGCTTACCAAGTGGATTTGTCTAAGAAGGGCTTGAAATGGTAAGCCAATTTAAACATGAAGTTGTTAGTGTAATTCAGTAACAACTACAAACATCAAAACTTAGTCTGAAGTAAGTATGATCAGGTCACCACACTCAGTGTGACATATTTCTCACTTTGAATTTCACTTTGAAGAACAGAATGAAAACAAAAAGACCCCTCAAACAATAACATAAATATTAACGTGTCTGTGAAACAGATGTCTTTTCAGATTTCTTTTTCCCCAAGTGGATGGCAAGTGATTATGATACAGTATATTGGCCAGAATCTGTATTTCCCGACTAGAATTCTAATACTGAACCGCTCATATTATATTTTCAATGTAATGACTCCATGAGGCGGTTTCAGTCCACATGGATGTCTTTTTAACTATACATTCACATCAGTGTCTTGTCAACGCCTTTTAGCAGTAACATGGCATGCCATTGCAGCATTTCTGTGGTTTTTGTTTTGTTTTTTGTTTTGTGAGCTAGTCTATTGTTAGTTGTTTTGATATTTATGTGTATACAGTAAACATAATAAATTATTTGTAGTCCAGGAAGTAATATAACTTATCTGATCCCCTTTAAGTTAAATAATGACTACATACATTGTATTTCTCATACTATGCTGTCAATTAACTATTACTTGATATCAAGGATTGTTAAATTAAGGAAAAAAATAATGTAGAATTTGCAAAAACTCAGGCATGTTCATTGATTAAGAGTTTCCACAATTTTTACCAACATATGTTTTCAAATTAATTTAATTTAATGGAACCAACTAAATAATACTAAAATGAAGTAAGATTGCTGCCCCAACAAACACTGAACTGTAGCAGAGGAAAAAAAGAGAGCTATGGTTCTAATGAACAATCCAGCAATGTTTTTCCTGTTGATTATTAGGACTGTGTGAACAGTGGATGCAGATCTGCTCCATTAGATGGCACTAGTGCTATTCGTAATGTATCTTCTTGTGTGCATCTATCTTCTGACTGTTCATAAAGCTAATTTCTATACAAAATTACTTTTATATGCGGAAAACATTGATTTATACAGATATTACAGATAAATAGAGACATTTTTATGTAAGCTCAACACTTTGTGACACAAAATACTTTTACGTTTATATTTTGCTTTTGGCAATATATGAGAATACAGTGGTCACAAAGAGTGTGGCCTATAGGGTCACCCTAAGGCTATCCAAGATTCAGATCAAAATTGTTTCTACATCAGAAGAGATTTGGATAAACTCACATTTGGTCAGTTCAAATTAATATTTTTCAAAAAAGTTTATATTGACTTTTACCTTTTATGGGCATTTTTACCTCAATAATGTCAAATTACACAAGTAAAACAACAATTTCGATATATATCGCACAACCCCGGTTGAATTTTGCTCACAAATGGATCCTTTACAGTGAATGGGTGCCGTCAGAAAGAGAATGAGACAATTGATTAAAATGTCACAATAATCCACAAGTAATCCACACCACTTTAGTCCAGCTGTGACCATCTATTAATTTTTGTAACAAACAAATCCATTAATAAGAATCAGCTTGAACTCTTGTTCTGACAGCACCTATTCATAACAGAGGACTGGTGTGCAAGTGATGTAATGCAAAAATGTCAGAATCTGTTCTTATAAGGAAACTTCTTTCTACATCTTGGATTGCCTAAAGTAGATAATTATTTTAAGATAATTGATTTTTTTTAAGTAAGAGTTTTTTTTATTGGAGTGTCTATTTACACAAAGTGCAAATAGTTAGCAGTTATTGTAACGCAATCGATGTGGGTTCAAATCCAACCTTTTGCCAAACTATATTTTTCTCCCTTTTCAAATCTTAAATCTAATCAGGATGGCTGTTATTTTTACATAAAAAATAAGCAAATAATCTATAATAAACTAAGTATAGTTAGGTTGAAAAAGCATGGGGTATGTTTGGGTAGGTTGTTTTAAATAAAAAATGTTTATTTACACTCTACAGGTTATTACTGAATACTGTTTTGTAATGTACTGCAATACTAAGATGCAGACAAATTTGCAGTAAGTAGTAGCTATAGTTGTGTAAATATAATCTATAACTATATGCACAGTTTGAGTTTTGTTGTTTTCACTATAGTGTAAATAGCGTTTATCGCTAAGAAAATATACTACTTTCAGTTACTTTAAATAGCATCCATTACACATAATACAGTTAACTGCTGCCTTTTTTTTTATTTAGTAAACAATGCATTGATTTTCATTGATATAATGCAATGACACTGAAGTGTTTTGGGGGCCACTGTATATTGGCAAATGCATTCCACTACTCCAGGCTTTTTTGAAGGCTGGATGCATCCTCTTGGGTCTAATAAAAGCTTAATGAAAGTTCCTTGTAGGTTGAATGAGTATCTTAGATTCTTCACTCTAAATTTACTATCCTCAGTTAAAGTGACACACTTAATTGATTGGAGTTGGGATGAACTCCAGCATGCGATTGAGGAGACCGGGATACGATCCTGGGGCACACCAGCACTGACAATGTGACATGCTCAGCTGGGATGATGTGACACTGGGTCGATAAGTAATTTAGCTGTGGAATTTTCAGCTGGGTGCTGCATTTACAACATTTAGATAGCACAACACTTTTAAATCAGGTCTGGTAACTCGGACTGTGAACATGAGCCAAAATCAATGCAATTCTGCACCATGTCAGATTTAGAGTGAAGTTGCCCTTCAAAGCGTATTGCAGTTTCCTGCATTTTGAGTGAAAGAATATTATCTAACCATGAAAAGTAGTAATATAGTAATAAGTAGTAATATATTTTATCTATTAATATTAATCTTTAATGGCGTTGGAGATTATTTAAAGCCACATTCCTGGAATTTCCAGACTTTGTTTCCTGGTTTTTCATGATGTTATCTGGTACTGAGACATGTTCCATGTTACTCTACATTTCACTTGGTGGCACTGCAGAACCACTTTCGGTTCAGTCTGATGAGTCATTGATTTTAAAATCCGGCTTTTAAGGGTAATAGAACATGTTAGTGATTACAGCTTTATGTATTAAACATTTGAAAATAGCTATGCCTTGAGGGCGCATGGACTTTTGTGAGAAAGGAATAATGGTTCACTGATTTTCATTAAGTTTTGGGAGAAGTTCATCTGGACACTTTTTGATTTGAACCTGCTTTCTTTTAGAACTAATTACATTTCCCTAAACGAGTTTGTAATGATATGGTGGTTAACAATGGTTCGATGACGGTATATAAGATGCCTAAACAACATGTCAGTTTCACAAAAACAACACTGATTCACTCCAAATGCTTGCAGACAGTCTTTCGTGACTCATTGAGACTAAACGTTTTTTAGAATATATGTGAAATCACTAACACAGCGACTGACATTCAGTCTGCTAATTTTATTGTATAACGTAGACCTTTTTGGTTAATTTATTACATATTTTGGCTAATTCGTACCTACCAGGAAGAGTGTACTAATTTCAGGTCGTATTTTACCATGTTTAAATCCATTCTTCACTGCTCCACAACTACTGAAAAAAAGGCTGGAGATTCTGTCCACCTGCATATGGGCTGAGAGAATCATATAAAAACAGTGTTATTGTTCGAAGATGTTTGATGTTGCATTACCATCGACTTGCACTCCCCATGAGAAGCTTTTCTTTTTTTTTTTTATTAGATGTTGCAGATGATATTTTCCTTTTTAGATGTAATGGCCTAAATTTGGTCCTCCCCGGGCATTTGTTTGTGCTCCAAGACATCAAACAAAAGAAAATCAATTAACAAACAAAACCAGCAAAGGCAGATTTGGCATCAGATCTAATCATTGCGATACAGCAGACCTCAATCACCGTCACAGATCACCCCACAAAATGTACAAGATGTTGTTTTGTGTTTAATGCAGTAATTGTGGTTTTACTTTGTTCTTTGGGGTTTTTTGGGGGGAAAGAAACATGGGAAAGAAATTTTAATCTCAAATCCATATGCTGTGAGTGTGGCTATTTCAGAGCATCATAAAACCAGCAGGTCCATTTCTTCCCACGCCAGACTTTCTCATTCAGCTGCCCAGTTATGATCAAGCCCAAGCCGTCTGGTTAGCTCCATGCTGCCCCTTGTGACATGTAACTGCAATAGCTTATGTTGATAAAGTGTGTGGATTTTTAAAGGGGGCATAACACACACAGTTTCACTCAGCTCATGTTAAACTTGAGTACCTAGAGTAAGAGTACATCCTTTATATCTACAAATTATTTTTAGTTTTATGGCATTGTTGCACTCTCGGGATTGGGGTTTTCTAGCAGCGTCACCGCCTATTCAGCCTGTGGTCAGACCCTGCCTTCCTACTGGCTAGAAAAAAGTGAGCCTCCTTGCACAGACCCTTTGCAAGATCAGGGAGGACAAAGAGCAGGTTCTTCTGGTAGCGCCATATTGACCCTCCTGGACCTGATTTGCTGACCTACTGCTCCTCGCGGCAACCCCTCCCTGGAAAATCCCTGGGGAGTAGGACCTCCTTTCTCAGCTCTCAACTCTCAAAGGGTACATTGCTGCTATCGTAGTGTATCATAGTGCAGTGGAGGGTACAGCCCTCATAAACACCAACTAATCGTGAGGTTCCTCAGAGGTGCAAGATGGATAAACCCCCCGAGACTGGACCTCATAACCTCTTGGAACCTTGTCGTCGCCCTCCGTGGCCTGCAGCAGGCCCTATTCGAGTCACTCATGTGAGTTGAGATAAAATATCTGTTGCTCAAGACAGCGCTCTTGACAGCGCTGGCCTCCATCAAGAAAGTAGGGGACCTACAAGCCTTTTTTGTTGATGAAGCTTGCCTAGAGTTCGATCCAGCTGATTCTCACATCATACTGAGACCCCAGGATGAGATGCGGAGTAGCTCCTGACTGTGTTCCTACTGCGTCTCCTTCACCCAGTAGGTTGTGGCTACAAATCTTAATATACCATTCCGTTCTGAATCATGACCGGGATCTTTTATTGCTGGGACCTCTCTATCTTTCAGTATCAAATAATGTGCAAATACAGCATCTAACTGGGTCATGTTTATAAAACGTTCATCAACAAACACACTTCGGAAACTGGAGAAACAAAAGGCATCCACTATTCATGTAATGCTGGGTTCTTTTGGAAAACATAACAAGGTTATATTTCTTCAACTCTAAATTAATTAAATCTGACAAAACCTCTATTAGGAGGCATAATGTCCTAATATGAAAAGATTTCATTATATATATATAAAAACTGAAATGCTAAGAAAATAAAAATTAAAATCTTTCTGTTAAACACAGTTGACAGTAGCCACTGACTTCTGAATAAAGAAAAAATACTCATATTATGTAAGGGAAATTAAACAGCAGTGTTATTTAGCCAGGCACCCGTGACCTGTGGAGGTGGGACCATGAGTGGCTCTTATTCAAATGTGAGAAACACAGTTTTCCATCGCCACAAGAGAGTCAGTGGGCACTTTGAGATTGTATCAGAAAACTTGTTCCTGAATCCATTTTACAATTGATGATTACAAATGGGAAATCAAGGCCAAACTCTAACACAGAAAATGAAATCATTTGTCATCTGTTCTCAGGCATCTGCTTGCTCTGAGTCCACTGGTTAGAACATCCCTCAGCACATTTAACGCAATCAGCAGATGTACCTGCTCCCCTATAGACGTTATTATAAGTTCCTCAGCACTCTGTGCAGCAATAAAGATGTTTGAAAAGTGCTTAGAAACTTTTGGTTGCACAAAATACTGAATAATTTCTTTGTGAACACCATTTATGGATTAGTCACTTAAAATGTGCTCTTGAGTAAGGTTCCAACTATTCATAAGAGTTGATTATGCTGTCAGAGGACCATGACACTTCAGGGTTGCTTTCAATTTCTGTCTATAAAATATGAAAGTAATTTATTTATATTTGTTTCATTTTTAAAGGTGTCCTTCTGTTCTGTAAATAGCCAAAAAACAACAACAACAACAACAACAGTTTGAATCTGGAAGTCAAGGCTTATTAGCACTTGTATGTAGATGAATCGTTTTCAACAATTTATTAAAGAACAGTAACTCATGTGATTTCTTGATTTACCGAATTATAGATTTACTTAAAAGAATCTGTTTTATGTTTGAATCACAAAGAGTCATGTTTATGTGAATCATTAAATTGGTCACGGATGTTGATGATTCACTCTTATCAACAACCAGTTGATAAGAGTTTTTTATTCATAAAACCAGAGCACTGTTGATGAAAAGTCCAGGAAACTAGCGGGCATTATTTAAAGTATCTGTTTTACAACATTCTTTTATGAAGGTGTTAAGTGTACAATGAACCTTTTTACTGATGTAAAAACCCAGTTCCGTCATAATGTGAACATCTCTTTGCCACTGGAAGAAATTGGATTGTTACCATGTAAATATATATTGTGCATGAACCTGAAGAGTATAGATTGATATTTTATGTAGCATCTTACTTGAAACACACACAAAACAGCAATAGAACAGAAAATAAAACGCAGCAATGTAAAGGTGCTTGTGTCATCACAAGCAGGTTCTTATAGGTCTAAAAATGTGCACTGCAAGAACTTAGACTCTTGGGACGGCTATATTGCTGACTGACGTAATTACACTGCTGTTTTGACCACTTTCCTGTGCAGAGACCTGTCACTGAACATTATTGTTTTATTTATGCAGCTGCATTAAGGCCAAGAGGAATTATTTGCATGTACTATTTGCAGCATGCCATTTTACTTCCTCATATGTTATTGTTCTAATTTTGCTTTTTTATTGTTTTTCACCGGTTCTTGCTCATAATGTTATTTAGTTATTATTTTTAGTTGCTAATTGTTTAGGTTTGGTTTTAGCAAATACCATTATTTTTTCCTTTCATTCTAGTGTGTAACAGCCACTTTTCAAGTATATATATATATATACAGTGTGTACGGAAAGTATTCAGACCCCTTAAATTATTATATTTCAGCCATTTGCAAACTCCATGCAGGCTTTCATTTGTCTTGCTCTGAGGAGAGACTTACGTTTTACATTTTTTCATTTAGCAGACGCTTTTATCCAATTCGACTAACAGGTAGGGTCTTCAATAAAGCCCCGACTGGAGGAGGGCTGCAGTGAACAAAGAGTGAAAAATTTAAGGGGGCCTGAAAAAAAAAAACAACGGGATGGGGCACTTCCATACAGCTCCTTCTGAAAATCAGAATGTGACCTGTTAGCATTAGGTGGGAAAGGCTTTTACTATTAAGTGAATTTCTAATGTATACAATTTGGTCTCTTTCTTCATTTTTCCCTCTTAATATCTTGTTCACTTTAGAAATACAGTTATAGCAGTTCACAAACACAGTGTCTTCTAATTTGTTGATCTTTGACCTTATGAAGATTTAAAAAGTGATGTGATGTTTACTCATTAGCACCATGTTCGATCTGAAATTGCTTGGCATGACACTGAAGCTCCAGGGTCAATTTTCAGGCTGTTCCTTTGTTAGAGGGGGCTGGGTTTGTTGAACTCATGGTGGGAGCTCTACAAAACCAGAGAAAAACACTGAGAAGCGTCTAAGCTGTTTTGACACCTTGTTGTTCATTAAGGCAATGTGCTACTGGCATGAGATGTCCCTTTAAATAGAACACAAGCCATCTTGTTTACTCTCTGCTCTCAACAAGTCTTTGTTTTTCGTCTTATTGCTTAACTTTATGAAAGAAGTTTTAATTTGTTGTCTTTTAGTTATACTTATGCATAATACATAAGTATAGCCTATTTGTAACCCACCTGATCTTCACATAAACAAAACCTTCAACTGTGGTCAGAAAGTACATGTACTAAAATTTACAGAGATATACTGGAAAACATAATGTGAAATAATACCTAATTAATTTCCTATGTGTTAAAGTGTGTTATATAGTGTTTATACTTTTCAAAAAGCATTT
>JAUCNO010000710.1:4912984-4933117 GCA_032353835.1 Enteromius viviparus | reverse complement strand
CCCTTAAAATGGCAATAAATGAAGAAAGTTTTATTTGAAATGTCATTTGTTGAGCATTCCGTTTCCTGATTTTGATTTAAACAATTGGAATCCAAGCATTGCTTTACATTATAATTGAGGCATTTACATCTGAAGAACATGAATGTTTGTTTATTAGACACTCTAATGGCTGCCAGCTTTTGACAACAATCTGATAAAGATGAATAATGATGAAGTAAACAGGAAGTGAGCATCTTCCTATCTGGCAGTCTTAGTGGGCAATGTGCCCTTGGGCAAAGTCATGACGCTCTTCCTAACATCAAGCAGGAAGCGAGGGGCTGTTAAAAGCACTGCTGCTGCATTAGAGCATATAAATGTGTCACAAACTCGAGCTGTGATCTCCCAAAGCTGCCATCATCTCGTGCCATCAAGTGAATTTATGTGAAAAACGCCACATCTTTTAATTGTTTGTGCATACTTAATAGGTGACAATAAACTATAAACATGCAATTTTCCTCAGCATTACGTCGACAGATATATGTGGTCCCGTAACATGGATCAAACTGCATTACCATAACTCAATGTCAAGTTAACTCTATTTACCATCTGTCATAAATTTCTAATTCATTAAGTCGATTACAAATGACATCTGAAATAAAGAAAAGATGCTTTTATACTTATGCTAGTCAGATGTCTCTCCTCTAAACTATATGGTCATATTGAGTTGATGTAGCTACAAATATTGAAGCTTTTTTATGAATATCACACACGTGAAGAGAAGCGTCGATCTCATTGGTCAGCCAGTTTTTTACGTGTTGCGTCAACCCAAAAAAATTAGACCTCAGATGTTTCTTTTTTAAATGACTCTTTCACACTTACTCTTCGGTGTACTCACTCACTTTGTTTAGTCACAAGGTGTTAAACGTTGGCGATATTCGCGTGCGTGCGAACCGACCTTAACAGTTCGGGTTAAGATAGCATCAATTAGACAAACTGTTTTGATGTAAGTTTAAAAATGTATCAATCGCCTTTTACTCTCTACAGTATTGTTGAAAGATCGACATTAAGGTGGATATGAATATGCATATAAATAAATGTGAAGCTGTCGAACCTGCATTAAACCCAGCAATCAAAGCTGAGAGTTTCTGCACGCCTACACTCAGCATTCAGCTTGTAAGAGTTAAAGACAGCGACCTTGCTTTTAGTTTTCTTGCTTTTACTCTACACTATTTTGCTCTGCATAGAGGAACTGGCCTTATGTGACAGAAGTATGTATTGTGGAGTTCATTCTTTGGTTTGAGAATGTCTTTCTGAAACAGTAGCAGCTCTAGTATTGCTTCATGAGACGCATCACGATCAAACAAAGTCCAAAACTTCTCCAATGTTGTTCTATCATCCATTTTTTCAGAAGATTTCTACAGGTTTTCTGGTTTTGCGTGAGCTCCATGTGCTCAAAACCAATTTCTTTTAGTGATCTTTCAGGAGTTGTTGAGGTCGTTGGGTATTGTAGCCCTCTACTCTGACCTATTTCTTTGTCTATGTGGGAATTTAACCAGAAATCCAATAATATGGTACAAATGTCAGGGAAAGACCCTCGTAGAAGCTGGAGCCGTGTGGGGGTCTTAAGCCAAAAACTTGGAAAGTTGTTAAATTGAAGTTACTTAAAGGAACTGTTCACATAAAAAAAAAATAATGTTTTGTTAAATGTATGAGTCACATTTATTATATTTTTTTTTTTTTTTTGGAGCTTGACAGCTGTGATCACCATGACCTGTCAATGTACACCAAAAGCTGCATGCTTTCATGCTGAGCTGGAAAAAATAAAAACAGCAACAGGAATTGACAGGAGAGTGAGTGTGCAGATATTAGTAATGAACATATAGGCAGCAAAACGTGCTGAATATATGTGCATCCATTTGGGCTTTTTTTTCATTTAATATGTTTATGACTTTCTGACAAATTCCAGAACCATTATGGTTATTGCTCTGAAGCATATTGTTTTCAAAAGCATCATTGTAGCTGTAATCATGCAAAATAAATCCACCCAAACATCCATTTCACATCAGCTTAATCAAACAGATAGATAAAAAAATGTCCATATTTTGTGTTTCTTTTTTTTGTTGTTGATGGAAACCAACCTGACATGATCCATTATTTATTATAATTCTCACATTGATTTATGCACTGCTGATGTTTTCAGGTTTTATTTTTGTCTTAGAATAGTTCACCCAAATTATCGGAAAATATACTCACCGTAATGGATTGTCTGCATGGGTGCTGTTTTCCTCATATTCAACTGGAGGTTTGAAGTGAAAAAATGTTTTGAATTTGTTTGGGCTTTTCACTTCACAGTATGTTGACTGATGGACTGAAGTTGTGTGGATTACTATTGTAATGTTTAAATCAGCTGTTTGGGCTCTCATTCCGATGGCACTTTTTGGTGTAGTACAACACTCACATAACAGATATTGCACAAGACTAGCAAAAGCGTAGGGATTTCCCAAGGCAGGTGTTGCTGTGAATATAATTTCCCACATCCAAATCATTTCAGCGATCATCTCACTTATGTTTATTGGGTGTTAGTTCCCTTAAAAGTACCAAAAACATTTTGTATGTGGAACAAAAATGCTTTTAACATCTGTGCCACAGCATTAAGTTCTCTCTGTTTGTTTGGCCTCAGTTTAAATATGCTGTCTGTGATGTGTCTTCACAAGCCAGGCCTTCTAGGGTGTTTTCACACCTGAACGACTTCTGAGCTCTCTTGTCAGATTAATTGTAGGTTGTATTTGTTATTGATAGTCTAAGGCAAGTCAAGGTTCGGTCAGAGGAAAGCATGGAAGAAGCATAAAGTCAAAGTGTACACGACGATTCTAAGAAAAAAGGTGTCAAGGTGATCAAATGCTTTTTATCGTAATGAGAAACAGCTTGGGAATTAGAACAGTTAACACAAAATTGTGAAGAAATGCTATTTTGAGCTTTTCAAGCCAAGTGAACCAGATAAAAATAGCCTTTTCGTGTGAAACACAAATATTTTTTTTTTCTTCTGAAACAGGTCACCCACATTCTCCTGAACTCACAATGTTCTGGCTCAAATTACAAAGCTTTCAGGACATCCTGATCATTTCAGATAGATCATATGTCATTTTAACCTAAAGAAGGCATTCAAACATTTCTGTAGAATCACAAAAACATGATGTAATGACATACTGAGAAGATTAAAGTCAATAACATGGCCTTTCAAGGAACTCAATATCTTTGAAGTGACGTGATGTTGCTACATAAAGTATGATTTTAATGAAGTACAGCAGCTTTTATTTACCGAACCTGTGGACATAAACACACCACAAAGAAAAAATATTTAAAAAACAAAAACAATTTAATGCACATCTTGATCAGCACAGTACTATATGCCTTCAACATATGACTTTAATCTGTGTGTAGTTGATTTAATATAAATTTCTGTACAGTTCCTAAATTCTCTCAAACATCAAATCAGTCAAACAGAGGAGTAAAAGCAATAAATAGAATGTTCTTGAAGCACTGCAGAAAATGACAGATTTATGGTAAAGATTGTCTCACAGAACCACAAAAACCAGGACATACAAGATTACATCGTCTTCACACATTCTGGACATTTATGTTTTGGATATATTGATGTGTTTTCTGACCTCTTTAAATAGTGAGATAAATATATAGATATTTTTCTGTGCCATACATGTATAAATAAATAAATTCTTCTTTGTACACTTTCACATCAGTGACTAAACACAACAGAAATACCTAAAAAAAGATCACATATTGACATCGTGGTTACAAATACAGCTACACAGCTCGTACTTGTTCGGACCTTCTATACATTTCACAACTTTGGAAGAACTTCTTCACAACCTCTACAAAAAGAGAAAATAAACTTTGCAAACATACTTTTCTGAATCAGTATTTTTGTGTTGTTTTCCAGTAAAAAACTTGTAAATGTATAGATAAATGTACCTATACTTAAAATACAATGTATAGTTTCGAAACAAGATCCTATTTTATTTTCCAAGTAAATTTATGTTTTAAAGGCATTAAATACTGGAAAACAAGACTTAAACAGTGACAAAGAAAACGGTTTTCAATGAATAAAGAAACAGAAACAAACACAGACACCAGTGTTGCTTCTCACAGATATAGAAAAATTAAGCGAAGGCTCACCAGCACAGAAATAGAAACACTACTAGAAATGACTGAACTAATACTGAAAACGTCCGATTCCGGCTGAAGAATGGCAGCCAACAAATCTGATACAGACACTGACCTTACCAAGAATGGTGAGTCTGGACGTTTCTGTCTTTGAACAGAAGAAGGTATTTGAGTTATGTGCAGAGATGAAACGATAAGCCAT
The DNA here is from genome assembly GCA_032353835.1 of Enteromius viviparus. Lineage (NCBI taxonomy): Eukaryota > Metazoa > Chordata > Actinopteri > Cypriniformes > Cyprinidae > Enteromius > Enteromius viviparus. The sequence goes on along the minus strand of JAUCNO010000710.1, from coordinate 4,928,754 downwards.
AAGAAGACTGTGTTTTTAGGCCTTCTTTGAGGCACGTTGGAGGAGCACACTGTGTATGCCACTCTTTGGAATATCGCATATGTTGGAGGGCATGGAGAATGCTAGATTGCTTTGGAATGCTGACTGCTGTTGGAGGTCACATGACCCACAAACAAAAGTCAAAGGGAAAAATTGATTCGAATCAAACTCTTCTACACAGATACACACAAGCCGCAAAACCCACAAATCACTTTTATCACTGGTGTTTCAAAGCTGAAGTGTGTCATTTATGTGCCTCTAGAGGTTGCTAAGGTGTTCCGAATTACTTAAAGGAATAGTTCATTTAAAAAAGAAGATACTTGGTTCATATTTTAACCAGAAGCAATGGTTCGCAGTTAAAATGTCTAAATCATGCATTTGTTCTTACAACATGTGCAAGTGTTACGCTTTAATGTTACATTTCTCCAAATCTGTTTAAACTAAGAAACAAAGACATATTTATTTTTGGGTGAGCTACTCCTTAAAACATCATGTTATGTGGTTACAAAGTCTCTTTAAGACGAGTCATGTCACTCGGCGGCCATCTTTGAAATGCCTCTCAGCGCATTCCTAGGCACATGTCTCAGAATGCTGACCGTTTCTATAGCAACCAGAACTTCTAACAGCAGGCACGTTGATGCGCTGACTTTACAGATCAGCGATTGGCTATTTTATTAAGAAGGCGGGGCTTCCTGTGATTATCAGCCATGCTAAGCGTTGCGTCTCATTCAAAACTATACGAGTGACACGTCTTGGGTATTCTATAGTCTTTGGGTGTTGCTATAGGGAGTCCTGAATGGTTGCTAGCTTGGTGCTTACTGGTCCAAGTTAAGAAAAGATAGGCCTCAGGCAGCTCCTTTAATTTAAGTTTACAGGGGTTTTCACTCATTTTATTGCTTGCTGAGAGAAAATCAAGAATCTGGTCAACTAGAAAACTAACAGCACACCAGGTAGTCGCACTTTCATTGGTTGAATCAAATCTGCTCCAGCAAACCAAACAATGATCACAGAGCCGTAGGGTTAGGCTCTCTCTCTCTCTCTCTCTCTCTCTCTCTCTCTCTATATATATATATATATATATATGAAACTATGAATGGCTTACACACAGTTGTCTAAATATTGAAATGGGACACATTTACAGGACACACTTCACCTTCAAAGAACCGCCTGATAGTTATATATCCAGTTCTGATATTTGTGAAATTAAAAGGTTCAGTGCAAGTTAAAGGTTGCTCAAAGATGTCAGTAAGGAACCTTTATTTTTAAGAATGAATTTGCATACTTTGTGGAACTGATTTAATGATTTGTAAATAATACATGTGACACTGGGTTATGTTATATCTGGCTAATGAAAGGTTTAGGTACGAATTAACATTGTAAGCACTAGAATGTGGTTCAAACTAACACCTAAGTCACTAGATACATCCCTAATTTACCTCTTAAGGAGGATAATATATTGTGATATTATTTAATGTTGTATAGACTGTAACTTCATCTCTAGATGGCCTTTTTATTAGTAGCCCCACAGGTCTGTATACGAAGTGAACATATGAGCTGTTTACTATTAAAGTGCTATAAATAGTGAGGGAAAGGCTGATGGAGTGTGTCTGAGCAGTGCTGTGAAAGTCTTCAGGCTCATGAAGCTAAATCAGATCCCTCAGGTGACATGATTCCACACGCACCAGCAAGCAAATCTGTTCGACATAAATAGTAACCTATGCTGCTCTCATTTCTGTCCACATCACATCCATCACTGTCTGAGGAGTTTTGCTATTCAGCATCCAGCTATTCTTAGTTTGCATGAATCTGATTGGTCAATCGTGGCCAGACTGACCACTAAACTGCACAGAAAACGTCTGCAGACTCTTTCTTGTGACATAATCCAATCATTTCAAATAAAATCAATATTTCATATCCATTTGCGCATTTAAATGATAAGCACAGTCATGGAATAATGTACAGTCAGAGGGTCATTGTCTCAAAATAAACCCCTTAATGACCTTTTGATAGTACATTATCTCCTGATATATTTTTGTCCACTGGTATATAGTGCTGTTAGAGAAACTGTAGTGGCTTGCCAGTAAATCGATGGGATGGTTTGTTTCATTTTTGTAATTTGATCTTCCTTTGTTGTTGCAATTTGAGATCAACTTTGCCAGACTATTTTATACTGTAGGCTTTATAATGAGTAACCACAGACAAAGACAACATGTGGTTTAAAATCAATCAGATTTGAGATATTTTAATATTTATTTGGGGTGCTACAATATGTAAAAAACTAATGTTCAAAAGTTTGAGGTCGGTGAGATTATTGTTTTTGAAAGATGTCAAATCATTGTGAATTAAGTTTTTTTTTTTCTTCTCAGAATCCTGAATTCTTTTTTTTTTTCAGGATGTTTTTGATGGACAGGAAGTTCAAAATAACAGCATTGCCTTTTAATAATTATCTAAAATGCAATTATTTTTTCTTTGCATCTTGGTTAATAATATCTAACGGACCACAAATTTTGAATAATAATAATAATAATAAAGTAATCAGTATTGTTTGGAATATACTCTCACTTTTCCTCATTTAGTGAACAGTGAACAAAAAGGCAGTTCTGTACACAAAAAGTGCATGAATAGCTAAAAACACTAATGGTTTCTTATGCGCCTTGTGATTTCAGCAGAGTGGAGCGATGTCATGATAAACATTCTACCTTCTGTCTGCTCTTTCCAGCTCTCAGTTGCTGACATCCGGATATTTACTACACTGTCAGAACAAACAGATCAGATTTCACTGCAAAATGACTGAGCACAGCCTGAAAATAGATTAAAAAAACTGACAAATCCTTAGTCCTAAACTTAGTAGCGACACTAAAACGAACCTTGTGTTTCAGTTTACTAGCAGCAGTGACACAAGCTTGGTCCTCAGTTTGTCAGGTACACACACTGCTATATGGTAATTAGCAAACTTCACAATGCTAGTCATCCTATAAATACACAACTAGATGTCTAACTCGTATATATGGTGCTACTGGACACATACACAACAAGCATGACTGAATATGGAATCTGCTGAAGCCTTTACAAATGATTCTGGCACAAGTAGGAAGCTCAGAAGAGCACAGAGGCATAAATGAAGGTCCTGAGTCTACTTTTTTTTTTCTTTTTTTACAACCTTGCTCTCCCTTTCAGATGTGATTGATTGGATGTATGAGCACAAAAGCTAAATCTGCTTTACTGTGCTGAGTCAGCAGTGAGCGGTCACGGGACTCGGTCATTGGAGGCTCAGCTTGGCGAGGGTAATAACACATGGATGGACGTTAAATGGAGGCAAGCAGATCTCTCTTGACTCTAATGATACAGGAGCAGATTTAGCTGAGCCTGATTCTGTTGGGATTTAAACTGAAGAAGCTGGTCCTAGAAAACACAAAAGTGCACTATTCATCTATTTTTTCAAACGTACTTCCGCACAGAATAGCTGTCCAGAGAAACTAAAAATAAAAAAAAGAATATATATATATGGTCCACAAATGACACGGTGGCTTCCCTGCTGTCCATAAATTTCTGCCCACACCAGTAGCAATGTAAATATTTAAATGCACCTTGCTTCATATAAAAAAACGGACATTTTAAAATAGGATGGTTCACGCTAAATGAAAACGTCATTATTTACTCACTCCCATGTTGTTCTGAACCCATTTCTTTCTACAGCGAAAGACAAATTGTGAACTTAATTCTTTTCAGTGTATCAGCCGACTAGGTTCACAAAAGCAGTCTATGAATGGAAGAGTTTTTCACAAATCAAACTGATTCAGTTCAACTCATTTATTCACTGATCCGAATTGTTGCATTTCTCAAGTCTGATCTCACGGCAATTCATATTTACATGTTTAATGAGGTGGCTAAATTGTACAACCTCAATCATACAAATTCATACAAAAAAAACAGTTTACAGTTTTTAAGAAGTTTAGGCTTACAGTCAGTGGTGCTTGTACATCAGTGTCAGTCATTTATAATTTCCTCTGATTTTAGGTAGTACTTATGGGTAAGGGTAGGTTTAGGTGTAGAGATATGATCAAGACTATATTTTTGCATTAAAATGTTGGTCTAGGGTCAACAAAAAATGTTGACCTAGGGACACATACTACTTGGCAAAATCAGGACGTGCGTCACTGGGGTTTACACAAATCATACAAAATCATACAAGTAAGTAGCCTGGGCCCGCCCATGCTTCCTTTCCTTCCTTCATTTCGCGAGCAAAGTAGCTACTGTAGCTTGGCCAGAATAAGCTCCTATGAGCTTTAAAGTTGCAGAAGCCAGACTTACAAGTGAGGGCATACAGATTTAAAAAAACTAGCCCCTCGTAAAATATGCATGAATTAAGTTATGAGACTGTGTTGGAATAGCTTAATGTAGTTTAAATTCAATACTTCCTTATCGCATAATAGTATGGTTTTCTCCTTTTGTGATCCTTTTTAGTTCTAGATAAACATGAGGCTGAGTAAATGATGACAGAGTTGTCCTTTTTGGTGAACCATCCCTATAAGGCTCTTGGGCAACAAAACCACCAACAGCTTCCAGTCACGTCAGTCTACTTTTTTGAAATAGTCTCTAGAATCCAACTTCTAGAGAAGTATTTTGTACTATGATCATCTCGTAAAACCGCTTGATAACTGGGAATTTATATGAAAAGAAGAGCTGGAGTGGTTAATTGAAATACATTCAATCGCCCGCTTGGCTGAGGCTTCAAATGCAGGATAAAATCAAAATCCTTTCTTTGTTCTCTGATAAACCCCTTATTTAAAAGATTGTGTTATGTATTTAGCATTGGAGCATACCGTCTTCTACCTTAGCAGGCACGAGAGTCTTTCATGATGTTCCCTTTCCTGTGAGCTTCCTTCCTCTTTCTCCCCGGGGTTTAGATATATCCTTGAGTCCCAGGATGCGAACAGGCTTAGAGAGCATTAACATGTACCTTTCATCTATGTAAAAACTGTTTACAATTTTTGCACTGCATGATATACATGGCAACAGACGTACTCATCATATCAAAGCCAAAATTGTCCATGTTCAATGAGTTTGCCTACAGAAACTATTACTAGCTGCAACAATGTGGGCAATGAAATAAATATATAAGGGTCACAATCTGAACATCTTGAACCCAATGTATCCAGTCAAAAGATTCAAAAACAATAATGAACGTTCACATTGAGATCTTTCAAAGATACCATTTGTTTTCCAATTGAAAACACAACCTTCTTCTGTGATTACGTCATCTTGTTTTAAAACTCCTAAGACTATTGCACTATATGGCCAAATGTATGTGGACACACAAAAATATGATTTCTGAGCAACTAATTCCAACGCTATTGGCATTAATAGGGAGTTTGTTCTCTATAACAGCTTCAACTCCTCAGGGAAGGTTTCCAGTAGATGCTAGAATATGGATTTGATCCCATTCAGACACATGTATAGCTAGAAATCGCAATACTTTTGGCCATGTAGTGTATATTATATCGTATCTTACTCTGATATTTAGGAATAATCTGAGCTCTCCAATAAGAGAAAACTCTGTGGCATATATAACTGTCTATTAAATAAATACACTCTGCCAGTATTTGTCAACTGTTTTGTGTGTGTGTCAGGTTCCTCCCATGGTCTCCCATTGCTGTCCGAGACCACCGATGCTCTAATCTGTTTCTGAAGCGGTTTTTCCCCTCTGTGTTTGGCAGGTGGACCTCATTATCTCTGTACATTTCCAGCCTTCATCTATGTTTCAGCTGAGGTTCATACCCTGTTTGGCCCATAGCTGTTATCCCTGGGTTTTGCAGAGGATGTGGATGGTTAGCTGAGGATGGAAAGAGCGGGAGCAGAAGAAACGGGGGCAGATGCTTCACTTGTTTTCTGGTCAGACGGCGGATGACTGCTTGATGCTGTGGAAACTGACCCGTGTTGGAGAAGTGGGTATAGACATGGCCCGTGCCACCCGCGCCCGAATGGAGTGCTTATCCTGCCAGCGGTGCCACCGCTTACGAACGGCTGAGCGTACCTACAGACATAGAAAGAGAGGTTACTAATGAGATTATGAATTGAAAGTAACTCCACTGCACAAGTTTGGCGGGGGGTAATTGAGAACAGATGGGGGAAAGTCACATTAGAAGAGGCAGTGCCTTGAAATGACATGACTGGTTCTGGATCGACTGTGAGTGGTTCATGTGTTTGTGTGCTTCGATGAACAATATAATGGTGGTAATGTGAAGACTAATTTAAAAAAGTAAGTAAACAACTTACACACTTAGACAACCAACTTAAAACATGATCTGTGGAAGTTTTTTAATGAGTAATCAGCTTGGTGAAATATGAAGTAAATTTCTGCGACCAATATTTATCAAGCTTTGATGAATAGTTAAAAGTTAACTATTAAAAAGAATAACTGAACATACGTTCACAAATAAATTATACAGTTTTAACTGGATTGAATTATTAATTTATATACAGTATATATATATTTGTAGTGTCTATATTGTATTTATAGTCTCTCTCTCTCTCTTATATTTGTATTCATGACACTTTATATATGTGTAGTTTTATTAGTACAAAAGGTTGAAAGTTGAAATTAGTGTTGCCGGTTTTTTGTAGCTCTGAAAACCATGTCTGACCAATTATTACCACATAACAATATGTGTTTGTAAAAAAATTGGTTTAAAGGTGAATTTAAACTCATCAGACATAATTCATTAATTACACTAATGTATAGATCTGTCAGACAAAAAACACAGCCAGGTTTTTTGTCAATCATGTGACCTGTCATACTATACTGGTTTGCATTACACTTTTCAGAAACAGTTGGCGAAAGATTTTGTAGATTTTGTGTTCTCTCTGTTCAAAAATATTTCACGAGGCTTGTCGGCTTAATTAAAGTGAAGCAGATTTGGCGTGCTGCTAAAAGAGGAAAAAATTCAGGGTTAGAAGGGCTGCCGAGCCCTAGAGTGGATAACCCTAAGGGCTCGGGAGAGGGAAGAGGCGGACAGCCGATTCCTAACCCTGAGAGCCCCCCCCATTAGATGGGGCGGAGAACGGGGAGGAGGAGGGATTCAAAGATCGAGATGAGGAAAGGGAGCAGATCTTTCTATTTTAAAGGGAGAGTTAAGGGCTCTGATAGGAGGATCGAATAATTGGAAAATTGGAAGGCGGAGATCGAAAAAATGGGGGTGTAGCCTTTAATCCCTCCTCCCGAAACGAGTTTTTAGAAAACTATGTTTAATAAAAATACAAATGTATTTGCGAAATATTGTTTCTAAAAAATGATGTGCTCATTTTAGTTAAAAGGTTGGTAAGAAAACATAACTCATCATGCACATAATTAATCACACATGTAGCATCTCGATCTCGATTTTTATAGCGAAGAGTAATATTGACAAGATTAATAATATTCTGCCTTTCCCATAGTGTGAGAGAGAAAGAGTGAGAACAGGTGCGTTTATGTGGGTGAATGTGTACGTGTGTGACAGGAAACGAGGAAATAAATACATATCCATGTGGGTACATGTGTGAACGACGTGCGAATATGTGTATATGTCAGAGAAAAACCCTTTAATTTACAGTAGACAGAGAGAGAACTATGGAGAAAGTGGATGAGTAAGAGAGTGGGTGGTGATACATATTATATTTAATACAGTGGGGTCCAAAAGATAATAATAATGCTTTAATAATACTAATACCACTAACAATAAACTTTTCATTTTGATTTTGAGTGAAAGGAAAATAAGATATATATATAGACCTGGCTTTGTATTAAAAAATAAATAAATAAATATATATATATATAAATACAATGCCAGATCTGAAGAGAGAGAGTTCATTAACATTTAAATCGCACCAGTGTGATATATGCCACCAATGAAAAACAACATCGTTTGCATACTCAGCCTTCATTCATAGCAACCAGGGAGTTAGCAACCAAAATTATGGCAATACCTTAAGCTGTATTGTGAGCAAAGGTTGAAACTGTTACAGTCCTTTTACAACTAAAATGCCAAATGCAGTTTAAATAAAGATAAAATAACCAGACGCCTGTGGTCATATAAGAAAATCCTGAACTGCATTAGACTGTAAAACAGAGGGGGCAGTTTCACTGAATCAATGTGTCGGTCGGCAGAAACTGTAAAATGCCTCGCTCTTTGCAAATCAATCAGATGGATGTTGAAGTAAACATTTAAACCTCGTCTCTGTCTCCACCTCATTCAATACACTTTGTAAGGGGCCAGTCTTTGAAGCGGTCAACAGGCAAATATTTGTCGGGGCTCCAGTGCTCTATGGACAGCATACAGCTTCCACGTCTGTTGCTCTCGCGCCAGATTAGGTTTTTGATTAGAAGTCACCAAATCTTGTATCAACAATGCTGTCTGCGCTGAAATTTAAACCAGTAAACACTTCACAAGCCTCTGAAGCAGAAAAACATGTACAACTTCTAAACATGTTTAGAATTCAAATCACTTTGATTCAAGCCAGGAGCTGAAGGATGCTATAATGATAAGACTATTATACAAAATACAGTATACAAGCACATATATACATTGTACATGTGTTGCATATGTGTATATCAAATCACATTGTAAAAATCTAGTAAGATTTTGTAAATGAAGTCTGGCGTGGAATCTCAGATGTTTTGGTAAGTGCTAGGCCAAGGTTTTTTTGTGTTTTAGCGGAAAATAAAATGGAGCACCTTTTTCTACCGTATTTAATTATAATGGCATATTATATTAACTTTACCATTTTTGTTTACCTACAATAATTGTCTAACTGTTGCATTCAGAAACTCTGAGTGGCCATGGTTTGAAAAGTCATGAAACAGGTGGTGTCAGCCTATGGCACAGTATGCCCATGCCCATGAGGGTCAAAGGTTAGTCTTAACAGTAGATCCGAAGTGAACAGCAAAGCTCTGGTGCTGTATTTAATTAACCTTGGTGGTGGGTGTCAAGTGAGGGTTTCAGAAGATGAATCCGGGAGGTCAAACTCATGCCAAGCGATGAAAAATCAATCTAGAGAAGGAACTTCTGACTTTGCTCTAAGAGCTTGACTGTCTCTTTTTCTGTATTTCTCTAAAAGCAAAAAACCCTTGGGCCAGTGTCGTCTAACACTTAAAGCAAGGTTTGAAATAAAGCTTTCAGAGTATTTGCTGAAAATAATCCCCGACATTCACTTTTTCTTTCAGCTCACAAAAGCATGAACGTCTAACGGTGCTTTCCTGAGCACATGAGGCAGTATAGACAGAGTATTTCATGGCTGCTTACCTATATGTACATATATATATTTCATCATGAAAATGTACATATTTAACATCACAATAACTCTTTTTAACATTCCTCCAAAGTAAGCTTTAAAATTGATCACAGAGTAGCATAAATTGACCTTACAAGAGACAATCGATTAAATCGTTGCGCTGATTTACTTGTCAAACTTGTCTGTGCCATATGGACATAATTTTTTATTATTACAAATTCCCAGCATCATGGTGGCCTTGTTATGTGAAATGACATTAAAATATGAGAGGCTATGAACGTAGTTTTGCACTCAATTATTAAAGCTATGCTCAAAATTCACTGATTCTCGAGTGTGTTGAATAACATTTCATGATTTTCTATGATTAATAACAGAAGTCCTGTGGTCCTTACACTGGAACCTGAAAGTGTGGACAATTATGTGTACAGTGTATACAGTGTACAAGTTTGGAACAACAATTATGAAATTGTCATTTTTGATGAACTATCCTTCACTGGTAATTGAATTTAACACTAATGCAACACATCGAGGGAAAATGAGCAAAAGACCTGGCTTAAACAAAGTGCTTTATTGCACTTCCAAGCCAGATCATTTCACTGTTGTCCTTTGACTTTCAGTAACAAGTGTTTGTTATTGCAGGTGTAATTTAGTACCGCAGACTTTTTGGTTCTGAACACACTTTCATAGCTCCACTGCAGCCAAAAGCACCTTCTGAATGATCACAACGCCGAAGACATTGGTATTTTTTTTGAGGTCTTGCGTCTGACATTGCGGTTTCCCTTTCATATATACCGGGAACAGATCAATGTTATCGCTTTGACTTTAAGCAACACTGTATGCTCTGCTTTGCTCGTGTATTCTGATATCTATCAGTGATTCAGGGTGACCTCAGATCAAGCTCCACACTTTCCTGCTTGCCTTGAACTTGTTCACTGGCTAAAATGACAAACAAATCAGCCCAGACGGATCCAATCCAGGATCGTTTTACAGCACCTGTAACCGTGTTCGCTTAGGGGTACAACATGATGCTTGAGATGTGCTTGTGCTTGCGATCTGGGCACGACGCTAAAGAGGAACATTTTGGCTGGAAGTTCCCAAAGGTTTACTGTCCTTTTCAAAGGGCATGCAATACAAGCCAGATTTAGACCTCGCAGGAATGAATATTTTATGAGCGGAGTCGGTTTTTATAGTTATTGACTGCCAAAAGGGTGGTTTTGGGTTAATGGTGAGTTAGGAGGGTCTTGATGTGATTCTTTTTTTGGTCGGTTCTCATTGGACAGCCATGGCTGAAGAAAACTGAATCGGCCAATTTAATTAGCATTGCACTTTAAAGAACAGACCCATTGCTTTAGTAGAGCTGTGGGCATACTTGGGCAAAAAGTGCAATAGAAGAAGAAGCTTTCTTACCTCACTGTTCAAAAAGCAGTAGAACACAGACACAAAAAAGCCCTGTAAAGAGAACAAGAGAATGAGAAATTTACATTTACAAGAAAAAATAAAAAGCAAACGAAATCTAAATAACAGAATACAAGTAATAAATTAGCATAAAACAGGGTTCACGACTCATTCATTTAAAGTATTTTCAAATAAAATGGGATGCCCAGTGTGACAAATGGAACAAATGGCAATTATTTCAAACCTGTCAGTCATAAATGAATCATGATCAAATCATTTTAATGCTGCTTGTGTCTGGGTCACATTAACAAAACATGAGTGTCAAATAGCTGACGGCGAAAGCAAAAGTCTAATTTCTCTGTAACCTTCAAAAGAGACATCTGTGCCAATTGCATCATCACCGAAAAAAAATGTCTATAATACATCCAAAAAAAAACCCTGCATATGATTTTGATTTTGCAAAGAAGAAAAGCAGTGAACAGCTCCAACAGAAACTGATGACTTATCTGGGACCTGATAATCCTAACCCTCTAGACCATTCCTAATAAAGGAATTTAAGTAAACCAATAAATTTTACAATTTTGCTGTCATTATGGTTACATAACATCCATCCTATTTTTTCTGGCACAGTATTTTGAAGAGCAAACTGATAAACCTCTGATAATGCCCACAGTAAAAACATTTGTTCTTTTTTTTTTAAAGCGAATTAATGCACTGCTCTTAACAAATTAATTATCTAAATTTTATAAGGAAATGTGTCCTTTGCCTAACTGTGTGAAAGTGGAACAGACACAAGTAGAACAACTATGAACAATATGTCATACAGTATTATATTGTCTTTTTTAATTGCTTTTTGATTCTTTCATCAGTCTGATCAGAACTGGACCACAACTAATCAAAACAGTTAGTTTGCATTAAACATGTTTTCCTAACGTGATCACCCTAAAATTTTCCCCACAGATGCACTATCATTCCCATGAGGAGTCGGACAGATGTGGGAGCAGATGAATCTATGTAAAACATGGCTTCGACATGCGTGAGAGACCCCTGGGGCACGCTAGGAAGCAAATGGTGAAAAACAGGGTACAGAGTTGACCTTGCTTGCTTCGGGTGACATGGCAGACTGTGAGAAAGGTACTACAAGAAAATCGAATTCCGAATGTGGGTGAGATTTAATAAAACACTAAACCTAAAAACACACATTTAGTCATGTAAACTATTTTTTTTCCCCTTTTTTTTTTGCGACAACAATAGTCTTTAGTGAGTCAGCTTCTGGAGTAAATAAACTAACGGCTGCCGCTACACTTTAGCATGTGATGTTTCAGCACAAAATCTGTGTCTTACACACTATGCACCTGCAATCCAGCTTAAGCAAGCATAAAATGCACTTGAGTAGCACTGCGCCAGATTCAGTCACTGTCATTATTTTCAATGCAAATTAGGCTTATTATGCAATGTGCCTTATTCACAAACCTCAGCACTTTTTGTAAAAGGCAGCGTGTGCAAATAAACAACTCTATCAGCGGGACCAATTTATTCTTAGTGAATCTGTTTTGGATCTGCTTTATTACAATTATTCCGAGTCAAAACTAAAGGGTTTGCTCACCTGAAAGGACTCTAGGAAAGAGTTGAAGTAAATGAAGACAATCTGTGAGATCTCATCCTCGCCTGGGTTGACGAAGAACAGCATGTATGTGATGCCCAGCAGTGGCAGAAGAACCAGTGTGGCCTTTACTGCTTTCCTGTGAGACGTACAGGTGATAATACACCAAACTCAGAGATAAATGTCTGGTCTTTAGAGATGACAGTATTAAAAGTTCAACAAACTTATCCACTAATACAGACACTTAGAAATAAAGGTACAAAAGCGGTCACTGGGATGGTACACTTCCAAAAGGAACAAGGTACACTTTTGCACCTATTAGGTTCAAATATGTACACTTTAAGTGCTAATATGTACCTTCAAGGTACCAAAATGGACCCTTTAGAAACCTTTTGAAAAGGTACTGCCCCCAGTGACAGCTTTTGTACCTTTATTTCTGAGAGTACAGGGTAAATTGTTTTTTCCAAAGTCGTCAATAAAACAATATTCTTCAAAAGTATTACAAGAATATCTATTCATACTTTTGATTAAATGTGTACATTGGCCTTACTTTGTAATTATTTTCTAAATGAATAAGAATTAGAACAAAACAGAAAAATTCTGAACACTCTCTGTCTGTAACTGAAGAGCCAAAAATACATACAGATTTTTTAAATATATTTTTCAGAAAGATTTTAATGGACATAAGTTGAAAGAGGAGGTAATAGTCACTATGGTTGCTTATTAGCATGCTTATGAATAACATACTGGCTGTTCATTAGTAATTATAAAGCACAAATTCTGCATGGCCATATTGTACATCCCTAATCCGACCCAGTTCTTAAACTTAAATCTTAATAGGCAGAACATTAGTAGTTTATCGAGGAAAGAAAGTCATAGTTCATGGTTTGTTAATAGCGAGAATTGGACCTTAAAATAAAGTGTGACCAAAAAAGAAATAACCTTCCACTTTTTTTTATACTTTGGTCAGCATTCACATTAAAGTACATCTTTTAAACATTTTTATTCATAATTTTTAAATTATACTCAGAATAAGTATAGACAGTTTAAACTTACATATTTTACAAAAATTATACAAAAATAATCATTCAATTAAAATGCATTTAACAAACTAATTTTTGTTTATTCCAAGAAAATAAATAAATAAATAAATAAAAAATGAATATATTTTAGCAACATAATGTAGCTAAAATACAATAGTTCAACCGGATGACACTGAGATGTATTTTTGGTTAAAGCAGTATGTATTGCATTTGCTACGGGCCACTGACTGTGACTGTCAAAGACATAATCATAGCTAAAGGGAATATAAGCTCCCCCTTCACACACACACAAACAAACACTCTCCCCTCCAACTCTCATCCTCAGTATACATCAATCCTTCAAACAACCATCCATCAATCCCTCCCTTATTCACCCCAGATTTGACACAGCACACTAACAGTTTATTATAAAGTTCCAGAACTCAGAACAAACAGCAAGCACCTCTAAATTCAGCATCTCTATCTGCTCATCCTCCTCCATCTTTATGCTTCCCCTCAAAAACGACAAATCACAAATGAGATCTCTTTAAAGGTGAAGAGTGTAATGTTTTGGATGTTAATATGCATTCTTGTATTGCAGTTTAGATACTCCAGAGACAGCAAGCCCATAATGTAGGATAATTTGCCCATATAGCATAAACACTTAGAACTGAGCATCTAATCACAGCATCATTAGCTTGCACAGTAATATTATGCTTTACAGATTCATTTTTAAAGCTCTAAACTGTTACTGCATGCAGATGTTGACTTGCATCTACTATCCTTTTGTATCTGTTATCATTTCACAAAAAAAAAATACGCGTGGTATGTCAAGTCAGAAGTCAGCCAAGAAGCCAGAACTCAGCACTCTCACTGAAAAAATTGTAAGTCAATTGTTTACATTATAATTCTAAAACTAGAAATATTTGTGTTACAAAAACCCGTCGATCTGCTTCAGAGGACATAACCTCACGAAGGCATATAAATAGGCTAGGGTTAGGGTTAGTCATAAAAGTCATGTTGACATCAAACTTTTGCACTACTCATTTGGTAGCTAACATAGTCAAATGAACCCAAGTAAAAAGTTGTGTGGGGGTTTTAGAGTTCTATGTATGGTGATTCTCCTGGGCTAGCAAAAACATTCCTGTGGATCGGTCAGTGGTGAATAGTCTGCCTCACCTGTACTGAATGGTCTCTGAGGTGGTGGAGGCCCTCAGTTTAGTCATCAGAATCCTCACAATGTTGAAGAGAAAAATGAAGTTAATCTAAAGATGGCAAGAGGTAGAGAGAAAGCACTCGATTTTAAACACTTAAATGCCAAATATGCATTATCAATATGATATTACAAACATAAATCATGGAAAATGTAATAGGACTTGTGAAAGGGGAAGCGCCAAAGAAATAAAAAATGCTAAATGACCTGCCCACACCGAATCTCATGAAACATTTGTGTAATTGAGTACAGAATTCAAACTGCTGACTCACCAGCAGGACCAGGATCATGGGACCCTGATAAATATAATCAGTGTAAATGCCAGCCCGCTTCCCGAACCAGCACCTGCACAGACGTAATTATTACACATGCACATCACGAAGCCCAGAAAATGATTATACACTTTACAGATACAGCGTGACTATTTATCTGTCTAACAATATAAAGGGATTTTATATGTATTATTCTAGCACAATGATTAAACAAGCAAGTCTAATACAGTGATTGAAGAATATCCACTGGAAAGAAAATATCTAAAAAGAAGCTTTTCTATATTTAAAAAAGAAACAAAGCAAGGAAAGGAAGGCAGCAAGTGTGTCCCTTGGGCAGATATGCACCAGATTTCCTAATCTTACAGTTTCAGTTGGGTACACGGCATAATCAAGACTGTCTCGGCTGAGTGTGTCAGTTTTACAGGAAGAGAAAAACATGTGGCGTTTGGGGATACGTCTGAATGGCAAACTGCTGTCGTTTGTGGAGCTCAACCAAAGACATGCACCGGTTCATCCCGGTAAAACAAGCCTCATGTTTTAAAAATGCTTTTCCAGAGCTGCCTACAACATACTTTATTAAATATTTAATGTGGTGTGGGTGATATTTCCTTTGACTTCATGTATATAGTTTTCCTATGTATTAGAAATTCTAATGTACAGTATTAGGCAACCTGTCCATGCTATCAAGTATGAAATAGGCACCAGTCGAGTAGCACATCTCTCTATAGTGTACAGCAGAGTGAGAAAGAGAATTAGAGAGGTGTTAAGGACTGTTAACAGAGACTTCTTAATTACTTTGGTGCAGGAAATGGAACGGTTTAGTTTGTTAGCACTGCAGAGCGTCCAATTAACAACTATTCACACAAAACAATAAAGTTCAAATTAGACAACAGATACCTATTCCGTATCTATCTATCTATCTATCTATCTATCTATCTATCTATCTATCTATCTATCTATCTATCTATCTATCTATCTAT
>JAUCNO010000710.1:4898848-4908911 GCA_032353835.1 Enteromius viviparus | reverse complement strand
AATGGTATACTAAAAATCCATATGAAAAAACTTACTTCTCACTGTTCTCAGGTCAAATATTTATATGCGATTAAAATCACAGTAAACCATTATTCCAGTTTGGATTTACTGGAATAAGTAATTTTACTGTTCTAATTTTAAATTTTTTCCTTTGTTTAACCAGTTTCCATAATGTAGACAGAGTGTCTAAGTCTTTGATATGCATAATAAATTCTCTATACTGAAATTATTTCATTCATAAGAATCCTATTAAAACTGGATTTTTACTTTGCGTAATTGGTAGTAATCATATTGGTGGTAAATATTATAGGTGTATAAATTAAAAATAGTTCATATGAATAAAAAGCAATTTACACAATTAATGAACATATACAATATATACACTACAACGGTATATATATTTTGTAAAAGTGTGTATTAATGATTAAGAAATCATCTAACAGACCAAATAAAAATAAAAAAAACACAAACAAAAACACGAATGACAGAGATGTTAAAAAGACAGTATGACAGAATTGCAGCTGAATGGGAAAACAGAGATGCTTCTGACATTTTCAAGAGACATCCACATCACAGGGGCTTGTGTGTGTGTGTCTGCCCTCTATTTAATCCTGTTTAATCCCAGCCGCCGCTCCTTTGTTTTGGCTATATTTCATCACTGTGCTGTCAAGTCACTGTCTCACGAGAAGATACAAAATCTGTCACTCTCGGCTCAAGATTGAAGATTACAGCTGTGAGTTATGACTGAAGTGGGAATTCAAGGGTCACAGAAAGATTATAAATTTGCAGACCTTTGAGTTTTCTATAAATCTACAAGAGCAACCAAAATCTTGGCTAACACTTATCTCAGCCACATGGGCTTGAAAAACTAATGAAGGTTTATTGTTTCCAAGCTTTAATCAGTGAGCTAATAGTCCATAGACCATTACATGTGTTCTATGGTTTCAGTTTGTTTCAACATGCGAAATAGCGGGGGAAAATGAAAAGCTTATTCAGTCATAAAGTCCTCTGGCTCTCAGAAGTACTTTGGCAGAATTTTACAACCGTCTTCCATAATAGCCCCCCTGGTGTGACAGGAATTTAGGACCATGTAGAGATTATAAGCTTCTTTGGGATCTTTATTGCTAATTTTACAGTTACTTACTGAACAATGTCTTTCATTAACAGGCTTTGCGTAAATTCTCTACAAAGTGACACTTTTCATAATAAATGTGTCACTTTGTGCTATAAAGCTCAGCGAAGAGCTGTTTGCGAGACGTTTTTTTTTTTTTTAACAGATGCATCTTGTACATAAAAAAAGACATAATGCAAAGCTCAACCTCGTTAAGCAAAGAGGATTGAGTCAAGATGGTCTTTGTATATACCAAGATTCAACCGGGTTCACTTGCATGAACTGTAATTGAAACGATTCAAAACAAGTGCATCAATGACATTGCGTATTTACACTATTTCCTTCTCATTTAAACAGCCTCCGGCGCTGCATTCTGTCCAATAACGCTCATTTCATTTAATCTAGACAGGTCGACGGAAGGCATTTGTCCACAAATCTTTTCTTATCACTTTTAGATATCTCAAAGGAGCTTTCTTTGAATAAAACTAGTAAAATCAGGCCATTGCTGTCTGCTCAAAGACCTGGAGGAATGCTTAATAACCACTTCCGCCTTTAAACCCCTCAGAACTTTTTGCTTCCTTTTTTAAGTTTCTCTCTAGGGGAGTTCAGAGGTAGAACTAATGCGATGCCATGCAAACTCTTAGCATGAAGAGCCAATTAAGTCAGCCCTTGCATAAAATACAGATAAACAGACACAAATTTGCTTTGGCAAATATGAAAGATATGTATCAAGGACAAACATGGTGCAGTCAAAGTCTTGATGCTTTCTGAAAAGACATGTGCATCGTAATGTGTGAGGCTGAATTCGGATGTAGATGGAAAAGCCCCTTGGGACTGATGTTGATGTGGCGGTAGATGATTTAATTGCTTGGCTCAGTTGATTAAAGAAGCACAGAAATGTGGAGGGTAATTAATTCTTGGGGAAGCATAGCGGATGGTGACTCAGGGGCCGAGCTGTTTGCATTCCCACCCAAAACACCCACCAACGCCATACACTCTGAGACTAGTTAGATTCCATGTCTGTTAGAGAGCAGAAACAGAGACCCAGGTGTCATGCACAGTTTTTCAAAGCAATAAAATTTATAGTTCAGACAAGAAAATTACATTTGCTGAAAATTTACCTGATAGTGTTAACAAATGCAAAACTGATATAAAACACATTTGTTGATAAAACCATGTAGATATGAACTGTTTTGTCAAACTGTAGTTACATAGGATAGGAGTTCCTTGCCTGTCAAGTTCATCTTTGTAGTTTGTGAACCACTGAACAAACTCATCTTTGAAAACCCATAGACATAAATTAATTGTGTAATTGTGTGAAAAATACCCTTAAAATTAGTGTGAAAAGGAATTAAAGTTTTACATTTCTCTTGGAAACTGTAGTGATATGTACTCAATGGTACATATTTTGGTCCCATCAGAGCACAAGTCTCGCTAAAAAGTACACCAAGGAACATTTAGGCCAGGAGACCAGGTAGTTCATAGCCCATAATGCTTCCCCAGTAAAAAGTCCTTCCTCTTTTTGTCCTCTTACATCAAAATTCAATTATATGCACTGCTGGAATCTATTTTTCAGATTTCTCTCCTGTTTCAAACAAGATGACTTTTTCACTGGAGAAAGCATTTTTATGGATTATTGACTTCTGGACTGGTGTTTTTGATTTACTTGCCAAGTTTTTAATCAGCGTCATTCTGATGGCACCTATTGACTGCAGAGGATCCATTGGTTCTCAAATCTTTCTCAAAATCTGTTCAGATGAAGCTTACTTACATCTTGGAAGGCCTGGGGTACATGTTCAGCAAATGTGAATTTTGATTGAACTATTCCTTTAATAAACTTGTGTTTGTCTGCATGTGTGCCAACAGAATGAGAGAATAACAGTAGGGTGAAGAGAGAGAAATAGCGCGAACGAACAATGGATTGAACAAAAAGGTGGGTGTGCACATGTTGTGAGAAATAACAATAGATCATGTGAACACTGCTTGTGTGTTTTGAAAAGAAAAGTGATAGGATAAGGAGAGAATATTTGACTGCGTATGTTTACTCACCACATTGCTCGCATGCACCTCGGGGTTCATGGTGAGCTGCACCACGAACCAGGTGGCATTTCGCAGGATAAATGCTGTAATCAGGTTCCAGTGGATGATATTTCTCAGACACCGGATACTCCTGAGAATGGAGGGGAAGGAAAGATGGAGGAGGCAGAAGATGGAAGGAAAGAAAGAGTTAACATGTTAGATGAAAACACTCTTTCTAACAAAGCTATCTGTTGTCTTTTTCACAGGGTGTGAATGCATTCACAACATGACTTCATGTAGTTTTATTGGTAGATCCATTGTGCTGTTGAGTTTTCTCAGCGTGTGGTCCCATCAGAGCACATTATGTTTATCCTTAAATGGCTCACCAACTGTGTGAAGCAGTTACATCTTCAAGTAACGCATATTTCATATTCATAACTCAAATGATATACACACAGGCTGTGTGCTGATTAAAATGTAGTCAAATTAATTAGATTATGCCCTTTTAAAAAAAAAAAAACCACACATACACACACACACATAATGGAATGGTTCACTTACAATCTGCGATCATTTAATTACTCTCATGATTCCTATACGATTTTCTATTTTCTGTGGAGCACAAAAGATGATATTTTGAAGAATCTTGCAACTGGTTTGGAACTTATGTTCCGCAAATTAAAGAATACAGATACAAGTAAAGCAATAAAGGTTTGTTAAACTTCATTAACGTCTTTTTTTGGGTAAACTATACTTTCAACATCCACCTCGCTGACAGTGAAAATATGCAGTTTTTCCATCATCATCATTCTTTTGTTTGATTATTATCTGTTATAATTTTGGTGCCAGACTTAAAAGCGATGAAAAATTGTTTGATACTTCAAGCTATAGTAAATATGGGGCCTAATAGGCTTTCTTTGTGTGTTTTTTACTGTTTAAAATGTCACCAGAGCCTCAAGAGAAATATTTGGATCGGGCTGCTGCTTTGAAAAGCTACATTTCAGCATTTTACAACAGGTTTCCTGGTTCTGAAGGGCTTTAGAAAAAGCTGCTTCAATAAGCAACACATTAAACTGGCAGTCAGAACAGTGTCAAGAAGTTGAGGGCAAACTCAATGCACTTTGAGTGAACTTGGCTTTCAATCCGATGGCCCAAATTTGTGTCAAAGAGCGATGAAAGGTTTTGCCCTGAATACAGTCAGAAAGGCTTTTTACTGCACAGCATTCCTAGTCTTTATGTTGTATATCTCTGCAAGCTTCTATTTTTATCAACACATATGCTTAAAACTTTTATAACCGGCTGTTTTTTTTCTGCTGCTGCCGAGAAATTGCTATTGAATGACCGTTGTTTGGCCTTAGAACTGTTTATATGTGATATCTATCAGGGCGTCGTGATGCTATTTTAATTCTTTTTAAGGGGACTTCACCAGCAGTCAAGGCTCCACTGGCAAGATAAAATAACGAAAAGAAAAAGGGGAA
The DNA here is from genome assembly GCA_032353835.1 of Enteromius viviparus. Lineage (NCBI taxonomy): Eukaryota > Metazoa > Chordata > Actinopteri > Cypriniformes > Cyprinidae > Enteromius > Enteromius viviparus. The sequence continues at coordinate 4,904,303 of JAUCNO010000710.1, read as the reverse complement.
AAAAGGCCACATTTTAATAGTTATGGGTAAGATGTGTTAAGTTTTGATTAGCATGCAAGAAGACTAGGGTTCAAAACATTTTCACAAATAAATGAATCAAAATTTGACATAGTGATCCTGATTAGTATTCATTCACAGTGTGTTGTAAATGACCCTCTTTTTCTGCTTCTCTCTCTCTCGTTCTCTTAAGTTATGGCATAAATAAAAGCAGTGCGACTCAAAGGTCAAATTGCCTGTGATATCAGCTTTAGGCTGGAGCCGGTATTTACGACTGACCAAAGACCAACAGTGACCTCCAAATCAAAGCAGTCATCATTATTAGATAAACAGCAGCACTTCAGAAGAATAGAAGAATAACGTACAGTACAAAAGCATGAGTAAACAAACTATGACAGGGTCAAAAATCAACAGAACTGAGAAATGTAGATACTTCAGTCTCACTGCAGAGGACAGACGGGTTGGTGCAGTCATCTCCATAATGATCCCATGAGACACATTCATAGATCATATAGAAAATGGACTGACGTTCCTCCATGCATGTTTGAGGTTGAGTTATGCTAGATGAAATGTACCCTGAAACATGAGGTGTAATTTCTCAGCTACTTTCTGGAAATGTTAACCTGTTATTAAGGGATGGTGAACAGGTAAGTGACACTGATTTTACTAACTATTTAACCCAGCTTCACATATTTCAACGATTAGTTTAAGTTCCACCGGCTGCTGGACATGAACACAATGTTGTCATGCATGTTTATGCCCATACGAGCTGATTGATTTCCATCCTTCACTCTGTCAGTGCGCTTTTGACCTATTTTCCAATTAACTCAAAGGAATCAAACAGCTGAAGGGAGACAAACGCAAAACAGGAAAATAAAAACAAAAGATGGAGGCTTTGTTGAATTGACCTCAAGCTATAAAATGTGCCAAACAATCACATTTCCTGTCAGTTGACAATGAAACAGGATCCACGGTATAGGCTGTCATTGATTAAGATTTCTTAAAACTATCTGGAATGCATTTTATTTTGGTTTATGTTAAACTAATTTAATTCACATTTTACCTACAGTAAGATCACACAGAAATCCTACAAACACATGCCTCAGTTGTGCATTTATGTGTCATCTCAGCAGAAAGCTGCTAGTCTGGGGAAATTCATTTAGTGCAAAGGATGCAGGGAAACAAATTATGACATTGCTCAGCACCAGAGCCTTTGTCTCTGTGCATCTCATTAACAGATCAAACTTAAAAAGAAAACAACTTCAGCACGAGAAGCGTAAATGTTTTTTTAAACATTTTCTTTTAGTTTGCATTTGCATGCTTTGAATGTGGCCAGAAAGATATCTGCAGGTTTTTCATCTTTTCCAATGCTGATTTTGAAGGGGAATCTGCAGGATTTATTTAAAATATAAGAAACAGAGCTGTGACAACTTAGCTTAAAGCATAAATACATTACTCGGATAGAATGACTGACACAGCTAGAAGGACAGAATGATGGATACATAAAAAATAGTAGTGCACCACCATAATTGCTTACATATTTTTTCTCCAAAAAATGGCAATACTAATGGACATCTTGGTCCAGGTATAACACACCTCCTTGAGATATAAACAGCCATTCAGCTGTAATGGTAACATAGAGTATCAAAGAGATGACATGTCTTGAAAGTGACATCAGAGAATGGCTCCATTAAAGCTCTAGAATAAAGCTAAAAAGTATCCATGAATGCTCTTTGTAAAACAGACATGGAGTCTGCTTTCACACAGACATGGAGTCACTATTCTTTACCCAAACCAGATCCTTTCTCCGAGATTCTCAGCTGGAAACTCCACCTTAGCTAATTATTTTGACTGTTTGTCAGATTGTACAGCAAGATCAAGGTTCCGAAAACACATTTTGTTTGAGAATGGATATAAATAAACTCTCGCCTATCAAAACTATCTGCGATAAACATGGTGGGGAGAAAGCCATCTGACATCTGCAGGCTTGATAGATGGATTGTGAAAATGATGATGCAATTTTCCTGGTGACAGATGGGAAGGCACGCCGTCTTCTGAATGGTAATCGCCAGCTTCAGAGATTTATGAAGAAGAGATAAGATGAGACTTGACAGTTGAACTCAAGTCATCACTGATGTTTATGAATGGCGCCTCTGGTTTATAATTGCATATTAGAGGTTATCTGACAAAGTGCCAAATCTGCCGTCAAGCTTTCTCATTTCATATCTTTTTCATCCAATTTGATCGTTCATATTACAATTAGAGCTGTCAACTTAACACATGCATTTACTACAATTAATTAAACAAAAAATGAAAGATGCTAAAAAGAAACATATTGTAACAGCCTTAAAAGAGGGGAAAATAGATTATGTTAAATTGTATGTAAATTAAATTCAGCACATATATTTTTTATATCTATTTAATGTTTACTCATCTATCACAATGTTATATTATTATTATTATAATTATATTAGAAACTTATTTTAATTTTGGGAGTGTTTCTAAAAAATATTGATATATAAAATATGAATTGTTATTGATTTAAATAATAAATAAGCATCATGTGATGAAATCATTATTTTGTGATTAACTGAATATGTAAATAGCAAGCAAACAAAATGTTCTACGCATGACAATTAAAAAAAACAGGCATAGCTACTGAAAAGACTGCTCTAGAGGTTTCCGTCACTTAATTGCACTACTTGGTTAACCAGCTGCAATAGCTAGTGTAATGGATGAATGTAGACAAACAATGGGAGCGGGTGAGGATGACTTTTATCTTGAAGAAGGACGGCTGTGAGGCCAGTGTTGTCCTTGTGAAAACACAAGCTCTGGGCGTTTAGAAGCAGAGTATCTGCCGCTTATGTGGTTCCCTGACCTTGTTCACACAACTTTCTGAGCAGCTGCCTCTGACATTACTTTCTCATTAGTTACGGATGGTACACCCATAAATCTGCACACACAAACTGTACACACACACACAATCAAACTGACGGTGTAAATACACTATGCTGGCAAGTGTTTGTGGGTAAATGTGGCTGCATGCAGATGTGGCTGTACTTTCTGTTAATTAAGTCCTGTTAACGTGGTCTAATTGTTAGAGATGTTTCTTGCAGGATGTGATTTCCCACACAATGCCAACTAACAAATTTGTCTTTTACTGCATAACTCTCATTAATTTTACCCCCTGCAGTTTTCACTTAAAAAGGAAAACTCATTAATGTTTTTCGAGTTTACAACATTTGTGTTTAAAAATATTGTTGATAAATGAAAAAAAGCCATTAAAATGTGTTAATTTGTATTACAGTAACATGCTATTTTAACTCCCTATTCTGATGCACTAGAATTTTTTCTTTTAATTATTTTTCCAATACTAATCACATATGTGGAGTGCCAAAAAGATAGCAAAATAGGTTCTATGCCTTATAAAAAGTCTTTATGGCAATCCAGGTTCATTGGGAAAAAACAAGCCTGTCATGCAACCTTTGTAAAACAATATTATGTTGCTTCTTGTGCGCTTTGTGGAAAGTTCAAACTAAAATATCATGTGAGTGGTGCTAAAACAGCATTCGGTTTTATGCAAAACATAGATGTAAATGTGGCAACATTTAATTACAAGACTTGTACTTGAGTAGAGCTGTACCAGGTGCGCCATCGAGCAAGTTTACAATTTCAGAAAAGCCATTCATGCAGAGCTGGTTATAAAACATCAAGATGCATTTACAAATCATGGACTATGGTAAAAGTGTATTTTTATGTATAACAAGGCCCTGCACAAAGACTCTCTTTTCTGTAAAAAATAATAGCATAAAGATCTGAAACAACATGGTGGCGAGTAAATGATGAGTAAATTATTTTCTTTTTTGTGTAAACTATTCAATACAACTCCCTGAAGCTCAATGACATTTTCAGCAAGTGACTCTTACCTCCCAATGACCTCCTCCAGTAGATGTCCACTGTGGCTCTACTGGAGTGCGCTGTGATTGACCCTGTTTCCCATCCCTACTGCGCCCCAAACAAACCTCTAAATCCCTGTGAGCCATACAGGAAAAGGCCACATATGCTATACCGATCCAGCCCACATCATCTGGACATGAACTCTTTTTGATAAGCGTGAGCAAATACCTAAATTATTCATCATTAAAAAACGAGCACCGGAAAATCCAACCCTGATCTATGAAGAAAAAACAGTGTTTTAATAGATAAAGGATGCTGTTCCCTCCAGATCGATAAGAAAAAGCAAAAAAAGATGATGAGGTTTGAGACATAAGATTAAAAAAAATTAACTCCGCTAATAGATGATGGCATCTGTTTCCCAGTCAGAAACAATTTCTGAGGGTGCCACAAATCTAAATATTGAGAAAATCAATAAAAGCAATTAAAGCTGTCTAAATAAAGTTCTTACCAATGCACATTACTAATCAAAAATTAAACTATAATTTAGTTATGGAAATAATTTACAAAATGCCTTCATGTTTTTGGGCTGTTGTTACAAATACACCTGTGCTTCTTTTGACAGGTTTTGTCGTCAACAATTTAAAGCTTGAAAATCAGATTAATTTAAAAAGGCAAGTCTACATAATATTAATGTCTATGCTATTCTTTGTAAATCCACATGAGTGTACAGTTGTATTTCTTTTTTGTATAAGGATGCTGTTTCAGTGGTTTGTGTATAAAAATAATGCTGATGATGTTCAGAAATAACATAATTGTCTGGGATAGGTGTATCATATGCTTTCTTAAAATAAACAGCCAATAGTGTAAAAGTGGGCCACTGCTGCCTCTGTTTAACTCAAAGGCTTACATATTGTCTATGACAATATGGATCAGGGGCACAAGCCTTTTCCAGTTACCACCCAAGCAGTTAATCAGAGCACTATTTTTGCCATGACAGCTCGCAGATTTCACCTTGATAAAATGCAAATTAATCACCCTCTTTTCTTAGAGCATCTAAACAACATATATCAATGCACAATTCATACTGTGAACTACTAGTGTAACTTTAAAATTACAGGCAATACTAATCTTATTTAAGGGAAAAATGTAATAATTAGATTAATAAATCATTAGCTCCATTGAAAGCAGCATTACCATTAAGGAATACAATTGTGGCCATTATAATACCTCAAAGCGGGAGATCTGCAAATCTCTAACTGCTCGAATCGCACAAAGGGCACAAGTACTCGTGTTGCCAACCATGTCCATGGCAGCTGAGGGCAGGGTCAGGGAGGCGCTCTCGGTGCTGACAGCCTGGCAGAGCTGGTGACAATTGGCCATAAGTTCTCCCAGGTGGAAACCTGGGAGTGTGCCTGCTGCAGCACTCATGAAACAAACTATTAATACAGAACTAATCCTATTCGTGTAGCATAATAATGATTGAAATTAAAGGAGCATTATGTAAGAAATTTATTGTAATAATCATAAAATGTCTCTGTTATGTTCAACAGGCATTAAGAAA
>JAUCNO010000710.1:4881832-4898748 GCA_032353835.1 Enteromius viviparus | reverse complement strand
GAGACACCGCTCAGCAGTATTTTGAAAGTGATTGCAGTACCAGTTTTGGCCATTTCTTACATAAGGCTCCTTTAAATCTCTACTGCAATAGCTCTTATGAACTGCAATATGATCTATTCTGCAGTTTAATTAATCTAATGTTAATATTCAATAATTTTATACAACAGCCACAGTATTGACAGATCACAATAAGTTTTGATATGTAAAGCTATATAAGTAAGCTATATGTATATAATATTAGCTACTGTATATATATACAGGTAAAATGTCAAGTTAGGGATATTGTACATCCAAGCCAATTGCTATCGCACCAAATACTGATTTGAGTTTAAATATTTTTTCCCTTCATTTTTTAATTAATTAAAAATATTTTTACATTCATTAAACTTCCACTAAGAAAAAAAACAGCTTCTTCACAAAGTTCAGACAAGATTAAAACAAATAAGTTTTGTAAGCGCATTTAAATATACAAACAATTATATTTAGGAAAAGTAATAAATTGATATTACCATTATTGAACACATTAGCAAAAAAACAAACAAACTTATTATCTTGGGCCTACAAATTAAAATCTCTGTTGGTGCCATAGCGTTGTGGTCAGCACAAATAAATAAATATGTAAGTCTGTATATATGCAGTTAATCTACTATATGTATGATTCATACTATGGAATTATTTATCATTTATTAATTTTGTGCAAGTATACACATTTCCTCATCATTCACACTTCCTTGTCTATTTATTTATTTTTGTAGTTTTAGCCTGTTCTACACTTTCACATTTCCCCATGTTTCTTCTGCCACTCTTGCTTACACATAAAGGAGTTATATAATAAGGTGTACAGTAAATAGTAGAGCAAAATATCTACCAGCAAACATTCTGTATATACCCTATCATTTAAAAGATAATTTAAGCATCATTTGCTGCATCACAAAAACAAACGGATTGTAAAGGATGAAAACATTAAGCTTTGGTGGAGGGACAGAATGAGTCGGTGCCCACCGACCTGTGACTCAGATCTCACAGCAGCCAGATACAGGTTGGCAGGAGAAGACCTGATCATTACACCACCCAAGAAGGATGAGTGGACTGCCTATGGCTTTTCTTTTCCTTTCACAAAAACATCAGACAGGGCTTTGTCTAGTTACAAATTTATTTGACTGGTACCTCAGTGTAAATAGAATAATTTCTGTTCTCTATTAAATTCTGTATCATGTGCTACAACTGAGCTTTATAAAGAAATGTCCTTTTTTAAAATAAATTACATTTCCAAAGTCTAAATAGGGTGGCCCTCAGTCCAGTTTTAGGTCAGACAATTGTTACATCCATCTACCAGTGCAGGCTTATAGTAATATAATCACTATTTTATACATTAGTCAATGATATATAGCAATAATGATTTTATATTTGACATATTATCAACTGTTTTTGTTCTCTTCCACCAGCAGAAATAGTTCACAGCTAGTGGCGACAGAATCATTGTGTCTCTGATCAAAACAGTGATACACTATTCCTGAATGAGTTAGCTGTATGAATGAGTCTGTTGTTTGAAAGAATCAATGATTCACTCATTTTGACAATGACCTGCCACCACATATTGCCATTTTAGTTTAAATGTATTTTCCAACATTAGTCAATATTTTATGTTTAATACAATAAACTCATATTTCATACAAATGTAACTGCATGTACGTTCTCAAGGTTAGTACACTAAATAACTACAAATATACTGTACATGCACATACACACAGTACATACATTTACAAGATTAAATGCTGTGACTTAAAGGGATAGTTCACCCAAAAATGTTGAATGAAGTGTTTTAATATATATTTATACATATATAATCTATATTTTTACTCACTCTTAGAGAAGATTTTCTAGCGGTGTGTCTATTTACCCCTTGTTGGCAAAGACTCCATCCAGCAACTTGTGATAGGTATTGTCAACACTACAAAAGTTGCTCATTAAAGATCAGCTCACTTTTTCTGATTTTTTTTTCCTTCCCAATTTCAAATGCCATATCATGTCAGACAAGGATTTATTTTCAATAAAATAAAGAAAAATAACCAGAAAGTTGGAAAAAAAGCATCAGATAGGGTTAGGGTAGCTATAGGGACGGCTTGTATTGTCCCAATAAGGTGGCACCCATTAAATCCTTTGAATTAAAATAGCAAAAATGTACACTCAATACATTACTATTGTTTACCATTTTATAACAGACTAACACCCATTTACACTTCTCTTGATGTAATCAGCACCACGGAAGGCAATTTGGTCAGAGTGGTTGAAAGTGCACTGAAGGCTGGATAAAAATGCATAAAAAGTGGGGCCTTACTGTAAATAACATCAATGATGTTATCTTTTAAAATCATTTACACTTAGTGTTAATATCTTCTATTGCGATTTATATTAAAACTGCAAATAGCCACTGCCTTTTTTTTTATTTTGCTGAACACAGAAGTACATATTTTGAAGCATGTAGGTAACCTACAGTTGCTGGCAGCCACTGACTTCCATAGCATTTTTTCCATCCATACTATAGAGGTGAACAGGGACCAACTGTTAGGTTATATTCTTCAAAATATCTTCCTCTGTGCTCTGTGAAAGAAAACAAACGTTTACAAATTTGGAACAACATAAACATTGAATTTAAAATGGTAATTTTGGGGTGAACAACCTTTTATTGTAGTTTTTTCTGTCACTGCTTGTAGGTGATATATTTTTGTTCTCCAGTTTTTATTTTAGCGTCACTGAATCCTGTCCTCCTTTCTGTTGTTTCAGTAATTGCCACCCCTATTGTAAATTAGCAAATTACATTCTCCTCCTCCTCAAATAAGTGCCTGAATGGAAAAATCAATCGTGAACACTTGAAACACTTCAATCTCCACTCATAAAATTTGTATGCTTTTTAAACAACTCTTCCTTTCACAGGCCTCTTCTAAGTCTCTGCATGGGTCTCGTTGTCTTCCGGTGCCTGCTGATAAATGTGTGTGTTTTGGGTATTAGCATTCCCACTGCCTGCACTAATAGGAGTGCGTTATCACAGCTGTCTATTCAAGTCCTCCCCCTCATCACTCACTTCCCATTGATCCACTGCACCAAGCCTTTTCCGCTTAAGATGTGTCCTTTCAAGAATAATCGCCTGCTCCACAATCACAATCCTCTGCAGCTAATGCTGAGAGAGGTCACAGGCAAAAGCACTGAGTGATGCAATTTTAGGCCATAAACATGGTAACCAAAATCACAAACTGCAGGGAGCTACAGCAGGCCGCTCTCTCAGCAGGAGATCAGTGCTAACAAGCCACGGCTGCTTTGCACAGGGCCTGCGGCACCAGAGGAACGGGCCTCCTAGAGCGTCCTTCAGCACAAATGGTGTGCAGATGTACTGGTAACGTCCCGTGCTGGGGCTCAGTAAGAGCGACCTGTCTGTTCACTCACACAGTATAGTGGGGGTTCTGGCGAAGTGCCATTGCCTCATACAGCGGCCATGTGCTCCGAGGTCTGCTGACTCTATCACCCCGCTGACCCTTATTGCGTAAGCACGGACAGAAATAGAAGAGCAGAGGTCCTCCTCATGTAGTGCTGCTTAACGAAAGAACAAGTTTACTTCTGACGTTTTTTTGAGTGTGACCACATAAAGATAATGCACTTTTTAGAGGTTAATAGATAGTTATCACATATATAAAGCACTACTCAGATGGAAGTAGTTTTATGTAGTAGTATATACAAATACATCCATATATATATGTATATACACAGGGTGGGCCATTTATATGAATGCACCTTAATAAATAAATAAATAATAAAATGGCCACCACCCATCTTGAAAAGTGTCCCCCCTCACATATACTAATGTGCCACAAATAGGAAGTTCATATCACCAACAATTCCCATTTTATTAAGGTGTATCCATATAAATGGCCCACCCTGTATACTACCATTCAAAAGTTTGGGGTCTGCAACAATTTGTAACATTTTTTGGTTAAAAATGATCCAAAATCATAATTTGAACAAATACATGACCAGCCCGAATCACAACCGTAAGCTTTTAATAATGTTCTCTTTCTTTTCTTTTACAGGTAGACTTTGGTGGGAAATCTGTGCATGATGCTGTTATTATGTCACATCTATCACATTTGAGGATCCTGCAGATGGCGAATTGTTTACAGCCTTTATACACAGCAACTACCATAGTTCATTTTTATTATTTTGATGGTGGATTGCAATTGTGTTTATGAAACACATGTGAATTAAATTAAATGATATTTCCGTTCTAAATGTACTTCTGATTACAGATAGTCTGGGACTACACAAGATTTTTATTTGGAAGACAACCAGTTCGAAGGGAGCATAATTTGGGTTAAAAAAATGTCTTAATATGAAATTCGAAAGGTATGACGATTAGAGATTAGACTGAAACTGAAATCACAAACTAATACACAATGCTCATAGTCACGCAATGCTGATGTTTGTTAACAAATAATTTGTGAACAAAGTTTAACAAAAACAATAATAATTTGCACAGTTTGTCTATATCATATTTTTTTCAGTTTTTTTTAAGGATTTATAAGTATAAAATAATAGAAATCTATTGTTTCCTGACTATAATTTTTAAACAGAATAATGTGAAATTAAATATACAATGAAGAATATTTAAGTACGTAACAGTGTTCAGATGGAACGTTTACAGTACTACCAACTGATATTTTACTCACAAAGTTGGCAAAACAGTTCATGAAGGCTTACCGGGCAAAAAAATCAGCACATTTTGCTCACAGTATTTGACAAAGCTCAAAACAAATGAGAAAATGCTTTGTTTAACAATAATAAACCACAAATGCTGTCATTCCAATTCAGACAGGATTACAGCTCTCAGACAACCATAATTGCTCCATGATTTTACCCGAGGATGTTTGACAGAAAACAACATCTCTTTCAGTTCTGACAGGATTTAAATCACACAACACATCTGTGAAACACAAAGTTACACGACCTCATCAGGGAAAACCAGACCCATCCAAAAGGGCTTTATCTAAATAAACATCAACAACAAAAACTGCTAAAAAGCTTATACCACTAATTTGCCCGTTTTAACAAACCGATGTTTGTGATTTTTATTAATACATTTGTTTTTGCTAGAGGACATCTAACGGACAATTGTTCAACAAAATTTAGCAGACCACATGCTATTTTAGTTAGAGTCTTGCAAAAAAAAACACAATTGCTGCTTTCATGGATTTGTTTGTTTGTGTTTTAAGTAAAAGCTCTGATTGTCTGAAATAATGAATGACTTATTCAATTTAGTCACACACACATAAACTCTTTCCTTCTGGGATAAAGGGCCTTGATTTCAACTAACATTTATTATGGTTCATTTTGAGGCATTATATGCAGAGAAATACTGTCATTCAGCTTCTCTGTATTCCTTCCTGTCTCTGCCCTGAGGGCACATGTAAGAAGGTTTTTGTGTCACATGGGACAGGAAGGTTTTCCCAGTCTAGCCTTTTGTCAAAAACAGGATGAAAAAAAAGCAAGCTGCCAACAGCGGCTTGTCACTGTTATGTTGACCTGAGCTGTTGTTGCTGAGCCCTTCAATGGTGCCACCCACAGCAGCTTTGCTCTCCTTTCATACTTTGATGCCTCCTGCATTTTACCCAGCACTGCTCATTTTGTGAATGACAGATGAGTCGGGTTAAACCCAGCCAACAGGTGAGCACTGATATGGAATACAAGGCCATTTATAAAATTACGTGAAATTACAGTGTTCTGAAAAATTAGTGACAGTCTAGTCGATTCAAACTTGCTACTGTAGGTACTGGCCTATTAGCATTTATATAGGATGATTGTATCTAATATCCAGCTTGTATGTCTTATTTTCTGCTCTTACACAATGCTGCAAGGTACTAAACATAAAAATAAATGGACTATTAAAAAGAACAGCTGAACATCAGTTAAAGGGGTCATGCGGTGCCTCATGCACTTTTACAAGCTGTTTTTTTTATGTGTGTTGGGAGTGTGTGTACACAACCACCCTACAATGATAAAGATCCACAAGTAGTTTTCTTTTCATTTAATAAAAAAACTCTGAAATCAAGCCATTCTTAAATGCATGTCAGTGTGGCCACTCCCATAATAGTTGATTGACAGCTGCGTGTCACACAGACTGAACAGTTGTCTTACTTCAGACCCGCTCTGATCGAACCATCATCAGACCAAGATGCAGAGAGGTGATCTGGTTTACTTTATGATTAAAGTTCCTGAGTTTCTGTGCCTCCCGTGCAATCTGTGTGAGACCAAGTGAGACTATATATATATATATAATATATATAAATATATAGTATATATATATATATACACGTGTGTGTGTGCGATTTAAATATAATAATTAAAATATTTTTTTCTTAGTTTACTAAATAAAGAAGATATGAGTTCTTTATTAATTTAATGAGTTCTTTAAAAAAAAAAAATCTTGATTATTATTCTTGATTATTATTTAAATTACTAACTGTTTGTCTAAGAATCTACCTTTCTATCTCTGTGTCTATTAAATTTAATATTCTATGTGCACGTATGCACGTATTCTGGGTGTCTCAGAAACACTTCCAAATCCTGCATCCCTTGCTGTGCAAATGCAGTCTGCTGAAACATTAATAAGCCAATTTAATACTCCTGTCCTTCTGTCCTTGTGGGCAGGCACAAAATGACTGGAGGGTCTGAGTGCAAGAACACTGTGTTTACCCTGAACATCTGTTCACAAAGTATTTCATTAATTTTTTTTCCCTGCTAGAGGACCCACTTGAGCCCAACTACAACTTTACAACCTCTCTACTTGCACCCATCCACAATATATCCATGACGCACTGACTTAGTTAGACAGACAGAGGGTTATCAGCAGGGCACATAGTTGTGAAAAGCAGCACCCAATAAATCTGTCAGCTGACTCCTAGCGTGATTTTGATTGGAAATTTAGGGAAGGATGCCAGAATATCTTCCCCGGATTAATCATGGCAGATTAAGTCAGGGATAATCTAGTCTAAATAATCCTAAACAGCATGGATATTTCATCTGCTCACTCGCCTCAATCTGTGACCATAACACCAAAGAGTGTGTGGGAATGCTGCAATACGTAACCATTCTCCTCCTCACATCTAGTTTGACACATTGATCCAGGCTAATTAAGGCTTGGACATGATCTCATAGAAACAAGTCTCAGTTTGATTGAGCATAATATAATGAGTGCCAGCTCACAAAAGACCTTCGGTTCTCATCCCTAAACCATGGCACTTCTGGACTGGAATAATCATGAAGAGGAGTGTGCGTGCCCTTGATGTGCTGCAAAGATGTCTTCATTTCTACACCATCGGTCTAAAATCTCATTGCTTTGGGCACTCTGCTGACCCATGACGTATCGATTTCTCAGGTGCCCTGACAGGAGCGAGAGATAACTTGGACAGGTTGTCCTTGGACCCCAGAAGCCTCGTCGAAGGGCTTGTCCCTGTGATCAGCAAGCATATACAATTCTCTGTTCTCTGCCATTCAGCTGGCCAACCCATGTATAGTTTTTATCAGCAGCTGGAAAATCTATGGATATACTGATGGGATGTGACAAGAAGACAGCTTATATTTGTGTTGGGGGCTGAGCCCGTGTACATCTCAGGACACGTTAACCCCCTGAGGTCTGAGGTGATTTTGGGGCACTTGAGATGTTTGGGCGTGGTCTGATATTTGTGCTTTTATCAGCTTCTTATAACATATTATTGGCCAAAATGTGTTTTTCTTGTAATCAGCAAAAACTGCTCTACAATAATATGTGACCACAATTAATTTACATGTTTGCATTTTTTAGAAAAAAAAATTATTATGCGTGGTTAGTAAGTTTTGTGAAAATAAAAGTAGCTGAAATAGCGCCATGAAACTCATACTGAATACTAATGCACAATACTGAGAGTAACCAGTCTATTAGGTTAGAATATTTACTTCACAATGATGTCAAAATCATTCCACTTACTTTTTCAGAGAACACAATATAGTGTTTTAAATTTTAAAAGACATGTTTTGAGCTTGTATGCGGGGGCGTGTGAATGTCGATTAATATTCAGTGATTCTCACCTGAAGCCACAAAAACCCCTCCCCTAATGACCCATTAATGTGACAGTGACACAGTTACCTGACTTACACCTGGTAAGTCAGGTAACAATGAATGTGAGAAGTTTTTTTTAAAAAATGATTTGTATTTTATTCACAACACAGTATAATTTAAATATACATATTGAAGGTCAAAGACCAATACTGAGTACACTGATCTAACTACAGAGATGTGAACAGACTTTGAGTCAATCCTGAAAACAGATTCTGTTCAACAATTGAAACCTCTACATAATACCTGATATTTAAGTGTTTGCTGCTATTTTTCAAGAAAAATAAAAGCTTATATTACCAGAAAATATCAATGTAGGCAAACATCAGCGATTCTAGAGGTCATCAGTGTGAACATGTTCAGTTTGAGGAGACAGCACTCTGTGGTGAAGGTGTCTAATCACTAAAAAACAAACAACAAAACAGAGTGATTTTGTAGTCATAGACCAACGCACGCTTTGTATTATCTTAATAGAGCATTTTACAGTATATCCAAGATTTTATTATTAGCTTAGGACATAAAACATTTATAGATATATATTTATAAAATAGATTTGCGAACAGAGTATCAATACTAAACATTATACATCTTAAGAAATGTGGAAGTCTGTCAATGGAGTGCCTGTCATAATCAAACCATTTCACTCGATTTCAAGCATTTTAGTCAGGAATTATAGTATAGTAGTACATTGTTAATGTGTTCAGGTTTATGTAACAATATGTAAACTAAAGCAAAAAATAAATAAACATTACTTACTCGTTATAACGATCTGCTCCGTGGGTCAGCTCGCACAATGCATCCTTTCATGATATCTTCCTGAAGTGAAGCCAGGCTTAAAATCTACTTTGCCCGAAGTAAAGCAAACCTCGTTTCTCACAGCGCATCTTCTTCAGAAACGAAACACAGCCGAAGTGAACTTGAATAAATGTTTTCAAGCAGAGCTTGTGCTGCTGTTGTGGGCGTGTACATGCCGCGCGCATCACACATGGATGTTTGTAATAACAATAGCGCATGAAGCTTGAGGGCGTGGTTGAATTAACTACAATGAGCTCAAAGAAAATGAATATGGTGTTGTTTTCACACTGATAACTTTATCACAGAATATTTGTTTTTGACATGACTAACTTAATTTTAGAGTAGACATATACAGCTTTCTGTAGATATAACTCTCATGTCTGTGAGTCACATTTCACAGAGTTTCAATTCATTTTGTTGACGTGTTTTAACCGAATATCACGGAGACAGAGACAGCAGAGAACGCACCCTGTTCATTTTCTTTATTTACCAAAAGCAAAATGTTTTGTTGAAATTGTTAGTGTATTAAAAAAAAAAAAGACCCTTTACAGATTTAAACGCTATATTACTCTTATATGTGTGGTCATACATGACAGAGCAGTTTCAGTTCCTTTTTCTGACATCTGAAAAAAAGCCACACGCTCCCATCGGCGGGAAAGCCGACCTCAGTCCGTTAAAGATTACGGAGTCAAAGTCCTCTCACTGTGCACCTTTCCTCAGCTCACTTTTCCCTTCACCTGGCCGGCCGCTCCCGTCATCCCATCGACTCCAGCCCCAAGCACAAGCCATTCTAACTTTCCGTTTTCTGTTCCCACAGACAATCCACCCCAAGGACAATCTTTCCCGGACTCCTCTCTTATCCAGGGCCCCCCCGCTTCTTCTTCAACCCTCCCTGCCTTCCAACCTGTTGTTCCTTTTTTCTTCTCTTCCCTTCCCGCTTTTGCTCCTAAGTCCTCCCCCACCACTGCCACTGCCCTTCCCCCAGCAGTCAACGCTCTAGCAGCTGAACCTGTCCCTGTGTCTAACGCTCTCCGAGCACAAATTCTTCAAGGTAACGATATTGATTGATTCTCACTCCTCTCTCCCTTTTCCTCCAGTCCTGCGGACCACAGGGTGGATTGCGGCGAATTTACCCTCACTCTCAAGCACTCTCCTTCTAACCCTCCACTTTCTCTTTCTTTTCCAGAGTTTACCTAAGATTTCTCTCGTTTCACTGACGTCATCTGTTCCACCTACCCCCATAGGAGACGCGAGTTAGGAGACTATCTGGCCATCATAGCGGAGCTCGCGTCCTCCTATGGGGGTACGCACTTTTATACTTATCACCGTATGTTTTCTGCCAAAGCTGCACTCCGCATGTCCCAATGGAATCAATGTACTTACTGGAGCGTGTTGGATTTAGACCTTCACAACTGGGTGTTCACGGGCTGCCGCAACTTCACCTGTGCGGTCTGCAGGTCAGTTTCCCACGCTTCCTCCTCTTGCCCCCAATCAACTCCTCCCTCCCTCCTGTCTCTGACCCTACTGAATCCTCCAGTTATGTTCCCCGCATCCCCTCTCTCTTTCAGCAAAATTTTCCCCGCCCACCTTCCTCTTCCCACTCTAATATTTGTTTTAAATTCAATGCTAATAATTGCACCCGGTCATCCTGCAAATTCCTTTATGTTTGCAGCTTTTGTGGGGGGGCCCATTCCAAATCCATTTGTACTGTCATCAATAAAAACACCAAAAAGTTTTTATCGACTCCCGTGAATGTGTTTAATCTGGCTGATGAACTGTGTTTCCATTCTGATTCTAACTTTACCCGTTATCTGTTGTCAGGTTTAACCCACGGCTTCCACCCCGTAGTTTGCAACCTCCCCTCCCAGTCTCTCACTTGTCCCAACCTTCTCTAAGCCACCACCGACCCAGAATCAGTCACGCTTCTTCTTAATAAAGAATTAGAAGCCAAATTCATAATAGGCCCCTTTTCAGCTCCTCCCTTTAGCACTTACAGTATCAGCCCAGTAGGCTTTGCCACAAGAAAATTTAATGGCAAAAAACGTCTGATTATTGATCTCTCTGCTCCTCACAAGTCCCCCATCCACAGCAAAAACAGTTTAATACCAATTGAGGAGTTTTCCCTAAATTATCACGCCGTAGATCAGGCCATGTCCATCATCAAAACAGTAGGCAGAGGTTCTTGGATGGCTAAAGTTAATATCACTTCAGCTTTCAAAGTCATGCTGATCCACCCGGACTTCTGCACTGACTATAACCTCAACATTTTAATATAATTGAGAGCTATCAATCAAGCAGGTAATACACAGAAATTAATTAAAGTTATCAACACTAAATTATACATTTAATATAGATGAATCCTTGAAGCTACAAACATGACTGATATTCACTTTTTTTCTTTTGTTCTTTGACTAACAGACAAAACAGCTGGGTTATTAGCTTATTTGGCTTCCGTTACTTTCACTGCTGAACGTGATTTTTATTTGACACGTATGCTCATCGTTTAATTAGTGCAATAATATGAGCATGTAACTGTATATTTGTGCAAGCGATTGAAAAGCACCTGCTATGAGCACAGTATAAAAACTGATCTGTAACCATGTTAAACCCCAAACAATCAACATTGCTTCATTTGTGAGTCAATGGTGTGCATTTGGAACAGGACTACTGCATATGATCCAACCAATGGCAGAAGGGGGAGTGTTTGGAAAGTCTGTTAGAAAATATCAAGTCATTATTTTTGCAATTCCATTTAGTTGGTGGCACGAAAATGACACACTTTACTCCATTAGGTCTCCCGAGCAATAAGGTAGCCACTGCTGAGCAATAAATTTCCCCGCTAAAACTTTTACAGTCCTGAGAATCCTAAATTACTTATTCATCCACACACTTCAACAGGCAGTAGCAGCAGATCATACATGAATCTCTCTCATGAGTCTACCCGTGTGACTAATGCAGATGTTCAATTCTGTTGAAAAGCCCTCACAGCAGAGGCACTCACCCACCTGAGTCTCATGAAGAGGATGAAGGCGACCAGCAGGGCTCCCAGAGAGATACAGTGTCCCAGGTAGTTTATGATGACTGCAATGTGGTAATGCAGCTTGCTCTTCTTCTGAAAGATCACGAAGGGACAGAGACACATTAGGAAGATGAGAGACTGATGTCCTGCAGATATCTGACATCTAAATCCCAACATGGAATAACTCCTAAAAGCTTTTTGGTGCATTACAGGGACAGAAAAAAAAAAAAGTTATGTCTCTTAGGAACTCTATAAGGAACAAAAATAACTGCCCTCTATAACTGTATATGATATTTTCCTACGTGTTAATTATCCTGCCAATTTAATGTGATAATTTAATATAATTAGCTATAAAACTAAACAATAAAATACAAATATGTCCAACTATAAGTGACTATAAGCAACTTGATTTATTAACAAAGCACATTTTTATTCATTCAACAGAAAAAACAAAAATTAAAACAGTCATACTGCTTAAAAATCTTTTGTGAACTGTAATACATTTTTTATTTTTCAAACACACACGTTTGTTTTTGTAAAAAGTGGGCACGTTCCATAGGTGCAACTGATATGTGCATAACAATACTTAATTATGTTAACGGAACGATCTACATGTGTTAATGATAACTGCACATTTGCATTATATGAAAAAAGTTACTTTCAGAGAGAAAAAAATGAATATTTAAACTATTCACATAAAACTGCCTGACAGATTTCCTCTTTTTTGAATTGCGCACACATTGCACACTGCACTCAAAATATCACAGAAATATTCAATTCAGGTCGATTTTTTTTTGTAAAGATTTGTGTGTAAGGAGCTGAAAATTACTAATATGTGGCACTAAATTAGTTATATTAAGAAATTGCAGTCCCTCATACTACTAAATGAATTGGACACCTTTAACATACTTTAATTTTACAACTTTCTAGATTATTGCATGTATCTGGTGCTGCCAGATTAGATTTGTGTGCCTCAATGAACACTGATAATAAAATAAGCATTAAATAAATAACTTACTACGCAGCCAACACACAAACTGAAACTGAAAAAAAAAAGTCTCATGGATTCATCCGTAATCATTAGCCTTGCACATGAGGATCACATTACACCGCTCTGCCTGACACTAATGCTAACAGCATCCAACCAGCAACTGTTTCCAACTGTTATGAATATTTCGCTCTGTGATGAGTGAGGCAGATGTTCATGGTCTGCACTATCACTATGATTGCCAACCTGACATAATCCCTTCAATTAAGCGATTATCTTTGGCTCAGTCAAATCGTTGCTTGCTTATAGCACAACAACTAACATAAAGCTGCAGTTTATGCCCATGTTTGAGCTAACATGTCATGTTTGTGGAAAAGAAACATATTAATAGCCCAGCCAAATGATTCCATGAAGCATATGTTGATCACGTAACACTCAGGTTAGTGTGTGTGAGCATATAGGCATCATGTGCTCTTTTATCGCCGGCCCAGCACCTTTTCTTTCTGTAGCCCCTCACTGTGTCCTCCTGGTGCAAAAATCTGTTGCTGAATTCCTGCGTTCGTCACAGGACAGGTTTGTGAGGCAAACCCCCACCGGTCACTGCAGACCCTGTGGACCACTGAGACCAGAGGACCAGACTGTCCGAGCAGGGGGAGGAAAGGCAGTTCTGGAATCCAGTGCTTACAAATCCACAAGGCTCATGACACAAGCCAGCTAGCACGATTTAACCCAGTAGAAACTGCTCAGACGGCAAATCAATCAGAAACTGCAAGTGCTTATTGCTTTAGGGATGAAGCAATCCTTTAGGAGAGAATTTGGAGAACAATGAATACATTTCTTCTTCAACATAACATAGCAGTCCCCATAAGAGATATTGCAAAAAGAGGATGGCTTTTAAAGATCTCTTTTTCTCTGCTTTCCCAGACACATGCATAAAGATGCCTGGGAAAGCATGTATCATCTGAAAAGCATTATGATCAATTTTAAATGCATTTTGTGTGTAAAACGCTAAGTATTCACGCTAATACTATTTTGCATGTCTGCCAGTGCTGGGTACTCGAACTTAATTGTGACTTAAGTCCAAATTTATTGAGCTTAAATACACAAGCTTGATCAAAATGGTAATTCTAAAGAAAATTTTAGATGCCACTCTTCATATATTTCACATAATTTGGTTTGTTTTTTTGCAAGTTACTATGTGATGTTTGACCATATTTGGTCTTAATTTTTGGTCTGTACTGTGTTTATGCTACAAGGCAAAATACAGATATTAACTAAGTAAAGCATTCTTGGTGTTTTTATCATGTTGCAATAGTCTGTTTACACTGATAATATACTAAAATCAAAGCTGATACTGTCTTCTAACTATTCTAATCTAACATATTATAATAGTTATTATAACACATTACATGCTTTGAATTACTTATATATAGCTATGCAGTGTTGGATGGGTCGTTGTACGTGATGTTTATTATTACGACACTTATTATAACCAGAGACTTAATATAATAAAGAGATAATTAAGTATATAATTAAGTTTGTTTTAGGAGGTTTACATGCATGCATGGTGAAAGAAATGCTTTTGTTTTCTCAAAATACGTGTTTAATGCAACCTAATTTTCCAGCGATTCTCAAACAAATCATTCAAACTAAGATTCAGTCTTTCTAAACCCCTCCTGTCCGTGAGATTACTTGGCTCTTATTTGTCAGATGGCCTAGTCTTTTGCGATTGGTCTACCGTGTACAGCAGTTGTCAGTAAAATGATGCGTTTGTGGACTGGCCCGCCAACGTACAACAGTGTGAATTATGCAAATATGTTATGACGTATCTAAATTACTTCCAAGTAAGGTACTTGCAAACGTTTTAAACTCATACAAGTGCATGTATTTAACCGTTCAGGCCTAAGCAGTACAAAAAATATATAATAATAATACTCTCACACTCTACTCTCTTTGTGCATGCATCTCTCTGACAGCTTGTTATGACTCAAAACACTCACTAAATTTAATTAAAAAAGGCAAGTACTGAACATATCAGTAAATCTATATGAAAATTTGATGTTTATTTATGCCATAAGTTTTGGTCCAAAGGCAAAACAAACAACCAATACAAATCTAGAAATATATAATGAACAAAAGATTAACACAAGTAATGACAATTAAGAGGTAGGGCAGCTAGGGAAAACAGTGACTACACCTAACCCCCTAAAGAGATCTTACCTAGTGAAAATAAAGTAGGTGAGTTTTTGGGTCACAGCTTCCCTCATTAGACCAAACTAAATAAACCCACACTGTGAAAAATAAATCCACTACCCGTAAGTGAAAAGACAAAAAAAAAGTATTTATGTTAGAAATGGTTAAAAAATGGTTAAGAAAAGATCATATCTGATCTGAATAAAACATAAGGGATCACTCCTGCAAAAAGAGTAGAGGAGATCAGCGATCTAAGCAAATGCCATCACCAGATGCCATCAAAGTTTATATAATTGAAATTCACATGTTTTTAAACTGCAATGCTTAAAAAAACATGCAAACGTCATGTTTTTGTCACCACATTGCACATCAACATCGCATTAGAGAATTACAGCAAAACAGAAGATAGTCCAAAATCTTTACTGGATGGCAAATTTCAAACCGGTTAATCGTGTCTATCAGTATATCACACACACCCATTAGACACATATCAAAGATATGATATCAAAATCACAGTCAGGCATCTCAATTGAAACCATCACCATCCTTTCAGTGCTGCTCTGAAAATAACATACTTTACCTTTAAACTCTCCCTTTCAACTGTCAGACTAAAGGACTTTAAGAACCATCCACATTTTCTATGATTTGGGCATTAGTAGGGGTTCACGCTCCCCCCCTCTGATGCCACTTCTTTTAACTAAATCCTGAGAGAAGGGCTCTTCAAAGCAGCCTCTACTGATCCCTGCATTGTATCACGCTTGCCCTATTTTAAGAGGAGGCTTGGCGCACCAACACATCCACGGTATGCTCACCAATACAGAGCAAACTCTTCCTCCTTGGGATGCTGCTGTCTCCTGGCTAGACTACTAGTCGTCTGAAGGCAGACAGATTCGCACCCGAAGAGCCTGTGGGAGAGCCTGCTTACATATTCAGAATTTTGCTGTCAGTTCGTATTTTTACAATGCAAAGCCTCTTGTAGGCTTTCTGGAAATTTCAACTTCACTTAATACATGAAATGCTACATAAAAAGTGGGCCGTTCTCTGTGGATGCTAGCTGGAAGGGGGCTGACTACATTCTTGCATTAGCACCCTATCTGTTACAGACCCCGCAGGGAGCTTGTAGGCAATGGCAGACGCATTGTCGATGCCCTCTTGTTGCACTTTCCTCCGTAGAGTGCTTTCTTGTGTTGAGAGAGCATAAGGGTTTAGCAATCTTAGCACCTATGTGGCTTGCAAAATACTTTAGGCAGTTGAAAAGAGGAAACATAGTGTTTTAGAGATGTATTGGCTCTTGAACCACTGTCTATATAGGACTGCAAAGCAGACAGAAACTTCATCAGGAGGTAATTATGCTTTTGAAAACATTTCCACTACAAAATCCTTAGGAAATTGTACTATTACCTATGTCAACATTTCCTCTTAGAAAAATGCATATACAGGGTTAAAATGCATTTTGGACATACTTAAGCTTTTTTTTGGCATCTATGGTTCCTTAACCCTCTGAGGTCGGCCGTCTTTGGTCTTGGGTCTTTTTTTTCTTATCAGTGTAAAAGACACTAATATGGCTCTGTTGATTTTGGTCACACAAGTAAGTGTTATATACCATTCAAATCTGTTAAGTGTCTACTTTTTTTTGAGCTCACTCTCAATAACAACAAAAGTGTGTGCTTTTGCAAAATAAGGAAAATAAAAAATGTGCGCGATTTTTCTTTGTTCTCTCCGCGAACGGTTTAAAAAAAAAATGTTACTAAAATTAACTATAACTCTCCGGAAAAATGACT
>JAUCNO010000710.1:4832847-4862304 GCA_032353835.1 Enteromius viviparus | reverse complement strand
TACATTAGGGTTCGGAGTTCGCCGCTCTCACGGCTCGCTCCCCAGACAGCATGCCAAATTTGCTTATTCATTATGAGTAAAGCGTGAACTCTTGAAAGAGAGACTGAACACAAAGATCTCTTCCATGTTCACTTCACGATACAGCCAATTACACATACTGTAGTGCACTAGTCTACTAGTTACTGACATACTTGTTATTCACTATTAAGTGAACAAAAATGGATGAGTGATTTTAAGATACTGATCTGTTCTGATCTGTACTGATCTTCCTGTTCTTTCAGTTTGTTAGTGTGCCAAAGAGTTTCAGAATCCATTAAATCTATTAAAATAAAGAATTAAACACCGTAGCTATAAATACAGTACATATTGTGTCTGATAATAAATATTTTTGTCGATAGCAATAGAAAATTACAGGAAAATACAAATAAGAATTAACACATACATTGCAAAGCTTACAATATTTTAGCCTATTTTTATCCCAAATCCAAAATTTTTGCATCCAAAGATGCAGGGATAACATGATCAGATCTCCTTTGGTTGAGCGCTTGATTATACACGGCTCAGGTGTGTTTGATTAGAGTTCATTTTACAGGAAGATTGATTTCCAGAAGCATAATTAAGCACTGCTGATCAAAAATGATAAAAGAAAAAGCTTACTTTGCACACTGCTATTGTAATAGTGTGGAAGATTGCATCTCAAATAAGCATTTCGTTGTCTATAGTCAACTGTAATCAGTGCCTACCTCATATACTCAATAACAGGAATAAAAAAAATACAATGTAATGGTAGTCGGATGAGTAGATCTGAAAAAACTCGAAAGGAATCCACACACTTAGACAAACTGTAAATCCAAAGAAATGTAAGTCTGAGATTAGAAGACTTTTACCAAAGATTTGCACAAAAAATACAATGCATTGCTTGTATTCAATGCATTGCTTGTTTTTTTCCAAAACTAGCATAAATGCCTGTTTATAGACAATATTTATTTGAATAACTAAAGTATTAAAGATAGTATATTTGGTATATTTAGAGATGGCCATACATGCTTTTATCACATCTTGCCTCGATTATTGCAACTCTCTTTTTATAATGGCATCTCCAAATCCCAAATTGCCCGTCTTCAATAGGTCCAGAACGCAGCTGCTAAACTTCTTCTAAAAAAGAAAAAAAATGGATCATGTGACTCCGCTTCTGAAGTCCTTTCATTGGTTGCCTGTTCAATTCAAAATAAATTTTAAAATCTTATTATTTGTTTTTAAAGCATTACACCAACAATCACCCATCGATTTATCTCAATTGCTTCACCAATATATCCCCCTGAGAAGTTTGAGATCCTGTGATCAGAACCTTCTTTTAATTCCACGCTCCAGACTTAAGTGTAGAGGTGACTGTGCTTTCTTGGTAATTGGGCCTCGACTTTAGAATGATCTGCCTATTGAAATTCGAATGGCCCCTATTTCTACTAATTACTTTTATGTTTTTCCGTTGTGCTTCTTTGGCTAAATCGTATTTTTTTTTTTATGACGATGTTCCTAAATGTACAGCACTTTGGTCAGACGTGTGGCTGTTGTAAATGTGCTATATTATTAACCTAAACCTATATTTATATTTCACAGCTGTAAATGAAGATTGCCTTTATACAGTAGCAGTACAGACAACACAGTGTCACTCGTAGGTATTTTACAAGGTGGCTAAGTCGTATTACCTCACTTGTACCATGTTTTCTAAACCCCATTGACGAGTAGTTTTAGGTGCGGGGCTAAGGTGTAGGTCATTTATACAAATTTAACTCGTAAAATATGTAAAAAAATCTTGTTATTTTGTACTGTACGAGTGAGGTCGGACAAATTTGTACAAATTAGCCAACTTGTAAAATATTTATAAATTGCTGTGAGAGCGGATTGGGATTGCTGCAGAAAAAATAAAGATTTTAAACTGATGTTGCTGTGATTCTCTCCTTTGCATCGACATATGTGTAGCATAAAGCATTAAGAGTGGGCTGTGTAGTTTCTGACCTATTAGTTGAACTGTATGTACTATATAAAAGACGACATCTGTTGTTTGCTTCACAGAGCTTAGACATGCACATTGGAAAAAAAAACCTGTGTATATTTATGAAATTGTTCTAATGCACCAAAGAAAAAAAAGTTATTTTACTGTCTGCCATATAACCAAATAATTTTAACTATAAAAAATATATTTTTTTTAAATCTGACCCAGCATTTTTTAAAGTGTATAATCATTTCAACAGCCTATTTTCTTATTTTGTAACTTTACTGAGGCTAACTTTTCCCCCCTCAAAAATGTTCTCTAACAAACTGCTACTAAATGTGATTTACCTTAAATGAAGTCAAACCACATTTCTTGGTTCAAAGCTCTTAAATGAATTGAATGGATCATTCAAAGACAATGAATGTACATTTTAATTACTATTGAATAAAGCTTTAGAAAAGAAGATTTTAGCCTTCAATGTCATTTCAATAATAATAATAAAAACACCTCTGGTTTTCATGAATTTAATTATAAGTACACTTTTCAAAAACCTGAGTACAAGATGAAAAATCTATTTGTCACGGCTGCGTGTGGTATTTCCAATACTTTTAATCATCCAACTGGTTAAGACACAGACAGGCAGGGAATTCACGCTCACAGACGCTAAACAACTAAACTGAACGTAACTTAAATAGGGCAGACAACGACAATAATTAACAAGACACACCTGAACATAATCAACAACAGACAGAAACTAGGTCACACTGAGCACATGGGGAAGAACAACAACAAACACAGTGCAGGGGCGTGACACTATTACACTTTTAACACATAACTGACATTTGTTCCATAGTGACACGCAATGAGGACTTTTATTATAAGGATAAAAACAGAACAATCGTTCTTCAAATGAGTTTTTTCTTCTTTTGTCTTTTAACTTGGTACAATATACATTCACAATGTAGTCAACGTTAGCCTTTTACTTGCACCTGTTCTCATTTATTTAATTGCTTTGTACATTCTGACAACAAATCCAACTGCTCTTAATGGTTCATAACAAACATAAGAAAACAAAACTATAACAAAATCTGAACATCATCTAATTACCACAGTATAATTTTAACCATGTACATTCAAAATGTCAGTGTGTGTAAAAGAACTGACTTTGTGAATGAATGAATTTTGCCCATTAGGAAAATAATGTCTGGCAATGTTAAAAGTCAATATAATAATAAATACTGACAGTATACTCTATTCTACTGGTAGAATAGAAAATTATAGTGGTGTCATTAGATATTACAAACATTATGGATTTTATGTCAGTTTGTTTGGGTAACGCAAGTGCATTTTGTAATGTGATGACTGTACATTACAGTACTGTGACACTTTTCATTGATTTGAAATATGTATCTTGATAGTTTACTATTGATTTAACTAATATTCACCTCTTTAATGTCTCTGACAAGCTTCATTTCCACACCGACATTGACAGTTTTTTCTCCCTTGCTGTCTATGCTGTTCTTAATGCAAATGCAATAACACAATTCTGTGATGAAAACTCATTATTTTTGGATACATTTCATTCATTATGTGGTGATATTTTATAAAAATACATGAACCCAAAATCTTAAGAAACATTATGTTGATTAACCAAAGACTTGATTTAAGTGATGGTAAAATATTGTGAAAGACCATAACTTACAGTAAGTTATCCAAAATAATAATAATAATAGAGAGTCAAAAGAGAGTTTATAACCGTTTCTTTTTAACTTCTTTTTTTCTTTCTGTCATTTAAATACCCACAGATTCTATTCCACTGAGGAATAAAAACCATGAAAAAGCCAATATAAGCGTGCAGACTGTGTGCATTGCCCTGTGAATATTGTAAATGTTCTCGATGTGTGCTACACACTGCCTCAAACTCTACAATAGGCTGCAGCCAGGGGACTCTAAAAATCAATCAGGCTATCAGCGCCAGTGAATCTTAATTCCCTAATCTACTAACCCAGCATCTACAGTATGGGTGTAGGGCCATTCCTTCATGTGGATGAGAAAGTACTGTACAGTATATCAACCACACACTCCCGTGACAGTTAGACTGTTCCAAGCACCTGTTTTATTACAAATTTCACTGTCTTTCTAGGTTTTGTTTGCTTTGGTGTAGGATGAAAAGGAATTATTATTAATAAGGATAAAACAGTGCAAAAAAATCATTACTCCTCATTTCTCTCTGTCTCCTGGCCGCCCTGTATTCTCATATATGTCATCTTTAATAATGGCTTTGGCATCAGACTTCTTTCTCTCTATTGTCTCCTCTTAAGGTTCTCCTTTCCTGTCTATTTTTCACTTTTTCCCCCATTTTGCTAAACAAAATGCATGTGTTTTAAAAAATATAACTTAGGCTGGGTACACACTAAAATATTTTTTTTAATCTTATAAAATTTTCTAAATGTGAGAGACCACAAACACGAGGACATTAAAATTCTAGATTTCCTCGTTTTTCTCCTCTAGTGGTGTGCCACAATGTTGACACACCACTATACACAGAAACAGATTTTCAACCAGACACCAATCCCAACTGTGAACCCGGGAAATCTTGTCACTCTCTTGCCACAAATCAACAAGCTGATCCTCAAGCTCTACTGTATACGCTGTAAAAGTGATTTGTTAAGTTTACTTAATTAAATTGTGCAAACTTCTTGCATGAATTCAATGACATAATCTTATCTTTAAAAGTAATTTTTTTAGGTTAACTTAATAAAATTGTGCAAACTTGTTGCCTTAAATTCTATTGAGTAATCTTTACAAAATTGAATTAAGTGAATTTAAGTCTTATTTACTAATATATTACAAGTATTGCTTACATATTTTAAGTCTGGTGTCACACCGTCACTAGTGCCTGTCCCCAGATCAGCAATCACAGCAATCACCTGATTGTTGACACCTGCCGGCAATCTGCACTCAGCTACAAAAGTCAAGCTCTGCCAGACAGTCGTTGGCTGAGGTCAAATGAAAACAAATTTTATAAACAATTCCAATGGCATCGTTATTTTACCAAGTTGGAACCGGATCTCGATGCCCAACCCTAATCATGATCTGGGATTCTTCGTCATTCTTCCCGAGCAGATTCAGTTACTCTTAACAAAGAGTGCTCTTAACATAGATGCTCTTACCACACACACATTTAATATATTTTGATATATAAAAGAAAGAAATAAATACAAATAAAGAGCCAGCATTTGTCATGCGCAGCTGAACCGCCGCTTGTACTGCAGAAATCTGTAGACAAGCCTCTTATTCCTGTCGTATTTTCCAGCATTCTTCTCTGAACACTGTGTGCCATGTGCTTTGATTTATGTCATTGCCAGCGTACTTTGTTATGCGACTGTCTATATTATTCTAAATACTTCTGCTCTGTGTGAGAGCTCTCATCCGTTAACATGGGTGCTGAAACAAATACGTGCTGCTTACACGTGCAGTGTGAAACCAGCGAAAGTCATCATAGCTTGCGTAATATAACCCAGCTGCCAACCCAGCATGTTAACGCCGATAATGGCCCACCACTACTCTTAACACACATCACACCACAGGAAAATATCTTTAAACCACCAAGATAATTGGGACATTGTTGGAAAGAGAGAAATCAGAACAAAATCAGTGTACCCAGTATAATGGGCATTATCTAATTTATGAGAACAGTTAACACATTCATCTAAATTCATCTAATAAATTAAATTAAGGATTAAGATTACATTCAATTTTAATGTCTAAGCTTTAACCCATCTCAGCTACTGTTTCTAACCCTGAATCTGCAGCCACTGGTATGCTTGACAGAGCTAAACCAGACTGAACCTTTGTGAAAGAAAGAAATAAAGATGGAGATAAAATGAGAAAAAAGGGAATAAACAGGAAGACAGAAAAGACAAGAAGTAATGAAAGAAATTACATAATTTTTTGTGTTTTTTTGTTTTCATTTAAAGTAATTAAAAGAAAAGGCTGAAATGAGGGAGAAACATTAAAAAGCAAGTATAAAGAGGAATAAAGAGAATACAGAAATAAATAAAATGGAGGGAAGTAAGGAAGAAAGAAAGGAAGGAAGAATAAAAAGAAAGGGGAGTGTAAACTTTTAACTCAGCAGTGAGTCTCTCTCATTACAGCTACACACACACAGGCAGAACAATTAGTGTGCTTGTTAGCATTGGTAAAACATAACTTGATAGCATGCACCAGCTCAGAAACTGACCTACATGCAGCCCAACACACACAGGCCAATTTGGCAGATGTGCACACACTCCCCCTCTGTATCACACACACGCAAATCTGAAAGCTAGTTATGTAGTGTAGCTCTCAGCTGCCAGCTTGGTTATGATGCTCAAACTGCTGCTTTGCTATCAAGCAGTGCCAGATGTATACATCCATCCAAAACATGATTTCAACACATTACAACTGTTGAAAATATCTCCAAAGACCTGCCATTGTTTGAAATCCAGCAACATGACTTGACAAGAGATGTGAGAATATATAAGTCAAACACTTAGATCTTCTATATATATATATATATATAAAAGAAATAGCTTGTTCTGTGGTAAACAGGAGCAGAAGGAGCAGTCCAGACGGGGACAGTGCTGTAAGATACTCTGCACTTACTGGTGGTGTTGTAACGGACACCGAAGAAGGTTTCTGGACAAGGACGGGACACCACTTCTCCAGCACTGCTCCTGGGCCAGCATGTCCCAATGCCATCAATCGAGGTGTTACAGAACACACCTGGAAACAGTGGGATAGAGAGAAAAGCAACTGTGAGTTAAAGAAATAAATAATGAAACGCAAACACACAAATTAGGCTTGCTAAGTTGGAATTGTTTATATTTGGTTAGAGTTTATTTTTGGCCTGAATGTGAAGAAAACTGATGAAGTTATAATTAACAGTAGCAATGCAACTTGCTATATTAATTTCAGATAATGTTTCTATTAACATATTACTGATTTGATATTTTTTTTAGTTTTAAGTATAATAATAGTCCAGTAAAAGCAATATATAAAACTAGCTATATATTTTTTGTTTCATGATCAATTACGTAAAAAATAAAAAGAAAGAAAATAGTAAAGAAAGAAAAAAAAAAAAGAAAATCAGTTTTCACAGTGGTAAACCGATTGTAATGCTGAAAATTCAGTGTTACTTATTGGCAGCTGAAAGACAAACTGTTTATTAAACATTGAAGCACTGAAGATAATCTGCAGAACCTCATGACTGATGTTCTGATTCTTGCTGATAACGCACTGAGCTTTCCGTTATGTGCACAAAATCAATACTTACTGTTTTAAATTGAGTCAATCAGCAAGTGTTTCCTATTACACATGCAGGAGATCATTTAACATGGTTTTTTTTTCTATGTGTTATCTGGGCAACGATCGAGTCTCAATACTAATACGAAATACTATTTCTTAAGAAACTGGAGAGTCAACATATTCAGAGGCTCCGGCATAAGCACTTAAGGCTATTAACGGTGATGGCTGCATGGGAGACACGTGGGATTCATGAAGATGGTTTCAATTGAATATCTCTTTATCCATCTTTTTCTCTGCGGCTTTCTTCTGTGTGTTTGTGCGAGCTGCAGGGCACACTTGTATCGTCTGAATTGGGCTCTTTACCAGAATTCAGAGGTTTTTTTTCACACATTATTCTTACAATCAGAAAGGATCTGTGGAGCCCAGCGGAGATTAAAAAGTGTTTTTAAGAATTCTTAATCTTCTTTGGAGACTTTCACATTTATGTCTTAATCCCCTGCATCCTGGGAACATTTTATCACAGAAAGAAAATGCAATTGACCATCTGTTTGGCCAAACAATGGGAGACATAGGTTGTGTTTGCGAAACCTGCTTTGAAGCACGGTTATCTGATTGTATTGGCACAAAAATGATACACTACATTTTTCCTTTTCTGAATTTACTATTTGTTATTTATTATTAATCCCTGGTGCATGATATCATGGCCAAGATTTATTGCAGCATCTGAGGTAATTTCACATGCTCAAAGCCTACACTAAATATTTTCTTGAGATTATCACAGCCATGGCCACTGGCTGAAACACTGTGTTTCTGTTTGCAATTTGCCGTGTTTAAAGATAAAGGCGTGAGCTGTAAACTGACCTGTAGAATTGCTGGGACTTGATGTCTGATTCCACAGGATCAAAGTGCGAGCTGGGAACAGAAAAAAAAAGAAAATGAATAATCCCATACATCATGTCTTTATAGGATTTTGTGTGTGTAGGATTATTTCTTTAAACGGTTAGTTCACTCAAAAATGAAAGTTAAAATTAAAAGAATATGAGAATACTTATATTTACACGAAACAAACAAACAAACTAAAATAACCACTTTATTCAACAGTTTCTTCTATTTCATAATTTGTTGAATATATTGTTGAATAAAGTCATTATTGTTGTTTTCTTTATGCATTTATGTCCATTTCTTTATGTCTTTACTACCCTTCTGGGCCTTTTCTCAGATTTCATAAACAATATCTTCTAAAGAGGAGTTCTTAAAAAATTGGAACAGCATGAGGATCAGTAATTAATGGCAATATTTGTAAACTATCCCTTTAAATAAATTAATAAACAACCACATTAATTAAAAAAAAAGAAATAAAAAAAAAGACATATATAAAATACATATATACTGCAATATTTCATGCACATAATACAATCTTAAACAGAACCTTCTCCATCAATTATATTGCACAATGACTGATGGATGATGACAATGCTGGCTGGGGGTGTGACACTTACAGAGGCTCCCACAATCACTTGTTCTTTCATTTCAACAAGATGCCATCAGATTTAATTTACAGCACAAATTTCTACAGTGACTACAAATGACTACAGATGATCTACAGTATGTAAATAAATATCATGGAAATCAAAATGTTAATTTTCATTTTAGCAAAGGTGCTATAATTTTTTACTTGTATCTACATAAAGCTATATCAGAGCAATTCAAGCTTGAAGTACCACATGGAATGCATTTGTGTTTGAAAGCAGAATTATACTGTTTATTTCACACCGTCTTTAAAACAATGCTGGCAGCACCAAACCAAAATAAAGCTGTATGAACTAGAAATACATTCAGGTCATTTCAGCAGAGATGTGAACAATGTGTTTTTTTTGTGTATCTGCAATAGTCAGTCTGCTGTTAACAATATCTCATAACATTTAAACATTGCACAAACATGATGTGTAGGAAAGCTTGGAAAAATTACATACAGACAAAGCGAATGAAAATGAATCAAAATGACTCTGATAAACTGTACAATGTTTGGTTTGTCAAGCAAATAGCTTTTGAATCTTGACTGTAGGGATTTGTGAACCTTTACCCCTTAAAATCATGGTTGAATTTGTTTCTCTATTTACACTCCTGTCTGCTGTTCACTGAGATAAAACAAGCACACATCTATTAATCTTCTACTCACAAAAGCAATGGACAGTTTCTCTGGCTTCGAAGCTCTGGAGCAGAACACACACACACACACACACACACACACACACACACTGGAGCAGAACAACCCAAGCTAGCATGTCACCGTGTCGGTTCATCCTCTGGTCCGGAAATAACAGGTGAGCGAATGGGGATATCACTGCTGAATAATTCATAATGGATATGAGCAGCTCTGCTCTCAAAGTCTTTTCAAGCCGCAGAAACGGATGTGCAAAACAATGCATTTTCAGCAACGTGCCGCAAACATATTCATTTGAAAATGAGGTCCCACTCTGCGGAATGAAGTTTGCTTATTTGGCAGCACAATGAGGGACACTGCTGTTCCTTTGAATGTAATTTATCCTGACATCCATGTTTTTATGGGAACAATATGCCTCTCAGGGAATAAACGCATATGATCTCGATGTGCTTTATACAAGCTACTGCACATCTCTCAGGAAAAAACAAACCAAACAAAAAAAAAAAAATGCAATAATCTAATAATAATATTTTGCACTAAATGAACAGGGCAAAATGGAGACTTAATTTTTGTCTTATAATGAATAGAATTTGAATTATTATGAACAATTAATATTGAATTATATTATTTTAATGTAATAAACAGCAATGTTTAGATCAGTGGTTTTCAACCTGTGGGCCGGTATTGCAGGGGGGGCTGCCAATTATTATTAATAGAAATTGTAATATTGTTAATATAATAAAAAAATGTCTAGTTTGCTGATACGTTATGTATATTTTCTGTTTACTCAATACATTACCAGTTTACCAGTTTGTTTCTGAGTACTTAGTTAACCCGACACAAAAAGCGTGATTGTTTAAATTCTTTTGCAGTGGGCCGCGGAAACATGTGTTTGTGGGCCGGGAGTTAAAAAAGGTTGGGAACCACTGGTTTAGATTAAACCAATCAAATTATAATCAATTCCCTCACACACACAACTTGAAACTGATTCTTAGATGTACTATTAAGCAACGAGAATCATTCAGTCAGAATTCAAAAAAGGACATTTATTTAATGCATATCCATCGGAACATGATTTGTACTGAAAATCAAAAACAAGATGTTCACTCCTTATTATGTTGGTTATGTTTGGCATCGAACTACATGCACAGTGACTGAATGATGCAGAGGACACCCACAGCTCACAGTGTGAACAAACAGAAATATTTGTGTGCAGATGTGTTTGTGCTCATCTGTTTGTGTGCATATTAGAGAGAGAAGTAAAAGAGTGCATAGAAAAGGCTAAACATGTTTGAGATCACACTTTCAGCTTTTGAGCTTACTTAAAACAAGCCTAATTTACAAGCTTTCATCTTTATACATAAAAGTTACTGCACTTGTTGCAATAGCCCACTAAGTTTAAGAAAAAAAGGTAATAAAAAGCATACAATGCATGTAAATGAAGATGATAATAATAAAATACAAAAAAGGTTAGTTTTATTACTTATTGTGTGATTAATTATATATTCTGTGAAACTTCACATGGCCATTATACAGGGATCAAAGCCATCTGAACAGAAAATTACATGCTCCTGGTACTTCAGTGTTAATTACATTGAGTGGGCTCAGTATTAGAGTTAACCACAGCTTTGTCATGATCATTCTGAACTTTACACATGCTTGGATCTATGAATTTTGATTTCAGAATGTCAATTATGGCTACACAAACAATCATGGCACTTGAAATCTGATCACTTAAGCGCTTTTGCTAATTCTACTAAATAAAACCTTCAGGAGAAAACGGTATTTTAAGCCTGTCCTTGCAATCAGAGTCGTGTTAGTGTAAAGTGCTTGTTATCGCATTAAATGTAAGTTTCAGAGTCTTGTTGTTGAAATGTTTTCTCAAACAACAAAACAAAACATGCTCTGATAAGGAAGAAAAAAAAAATTAATATATATATATATATATATACTGTATATATATATATTATCATTATTATTTTTTTTATATATGCGTATAACAAGCCCTTTTGGAAGTGCCATCTAGTTCCTACAGAGGGTAATAAATAAATGAGACTGCTCTTGACCCGTCCTGATACAAACACAAACAGAACCTTGTGAAACAGCAGGTAGTAATCAAAGGTCAGATTGCTAAATGACTCTTAAACTTCTCTTCTTTAAGACTCTCAATTAGTATCACTAAGGTTACCACAGGCAAACAAATCAGGAAATGTAGTTAGCCAGAGACACTTGATTTGCCAATTGCACCTCAAAACACAGGCCCTTTTAGCCACTCTTTCTCAAAGTGTAGATTGTGCCAATGAAGGACAGTCAACATAGGTGTTTTTTTTCTGGTAGTTACTGTGATTGCCAATTTAAGAACTAGACGGTAAAAAACTCTAGTCCAAAACAATCTCAAACACAGAGACGCTATAAAGAATCAAAGCCAAAGAGATTTCTGGTTCAGAATTCATGCAATACATCCACCTGATCTGTCCCGAAAAACAGCACAATTTGAAAATCAATTTTCTTTGAAAGAGTAGGCCACATTTTTGGACCATATGCAATAATTTCAAAAACCAATATTCAAGAGATGTTTATATGGGGTTCGGGATGCCAGATTTTCTCATGAGAGAACCTAGGAGGGAAAGTAACATTCAACATCATGTCTCTTTGCGTCGATACTGAGCGTGACAGATGGGTTAAAGGTTTTACTCGGCATTTCATAATCATCCCAACAGGGAACTACGATCCCTAGACAGCCACATTCCTAACCTGTTTTCCTTCCTTCAGATGCAGCACACACAAAATCAAACCTAAGACTGGCAGAAACAGAACATCTATTAAAAAAAAATTCATTATTCAGCTCAGACATAGCCAATGTGAATTAAAAAAAAAAAATTAAGATATTATAGATATTACAAACCGTTGGCTCATTGTGAGTTTGTAATTGTTGTGCTGGCACCAGCAGGCTTTGTTGCTGCAGCTGTGCTGGAGATTAGTGGTTGAATTCCTCAAGACTTGTGTAATTATATCATCACTTGGTCGAGCCGGCCAGTGTAAGGTTCTGGTTTTACAGGCGTTCAGGACAGATTAATTATCCGTTATATGGTGAGCATTTAAAAATATGATGTTTGGTGTCATTTTGGAAAATCTTATTAGAAATCACTCACAATTTTATTGTCGTGTTAATGCTGCATGAAGACCAATCGGATTTTTGACAACAACTGCAAATGACTGCAGGTTTAACTACAGGTTAAATGCAATGAGCGGATTGGTTGTACCACCCTGTACATGTATATGGTTTAGTGGTGTACACTTGATCCATTTATCTGTCTATCGGATGAATTAACACATCTGTATTTAAGAGGAAAGCCATACTAACTTCACCGTATGGGAGAGATTTGCGAGAGTTTTAAGGATGTAGTGCTTGCTAGATTTCACACCAGATTGGTCTCAGCTGGCCTGTTATGAGTATCTAAACATAGATTCAACTTTCCAGCAAAATGTAAAAAAATACTCAAGATATACAATAACTTAAAGCAAAGTGTGTGAAGAAATATTAAGAATATATTTTTAAAAACAAAATTGCCTGGTTTTCTCACTCTTCTTTTAAATTCAATCATGATGTACTGTAGATTTTAGCATGGTGATAGATATAATAATGTTTATATATTTGGTCCTGGAATAGATCTGTTACACTGCTACTGAATTGCTGCTGTAGTTGTAGATTATTGCTTCTGCTGCAAGCAAATATGGGAACTTTTGCCAGTGCATATGGCAATAAGGCTGCAGAGTATTTAAAGGAACCGTATGTAAGAAATGGTGAAAACTGGTACTGCAATCACTTTCAAAATACTGTTGAGCGGTGTCTCCCCTCCCCCATCCATTGACTAGAGGTTGCCAGATAAGCTGCTTTTATCCGTCTCCATCGTTCAAACATTTATTCAGTGCAAACCCTTGTCTTATTTTGTACTTTTGTCACAGCGTTTTTCGGATTCATAGCGAGGTCTTTTAGGTTTCATACTCGAAATGTTAGACATTTTTTAGTAGCTGCTGCAGTTGCGTCACTTTAACGAAGATCAGGCAACCTGGATGCCTGAAACACTACTGACTTCATGATTGGGAGATAGATGGAGGGTGGCGCTTCAGGCCAAACAAAACATGACAATATAAACAGCAGTTAAGGGCTGCAACTGTGCTTTTTAAACGAGAATATCCAGGCTGTACTACTGCTGTCAGGTGAATGCTAACCAGCCATTTAAATGCAAGCCAGTAAGCTGATTGGCTCGCTAAATCATTTAACTTTCTGAATATTATCAGTTCCCCTTCAGTCAAATCACTCCGACGTTACATATGAACAATTTTTCCATGGCTGGTAAGAAATTCACCTCTCTGCACAGACATGCCTCACGCGTCTGGGTGAGTAAAAAAAAAAAAAGGATAAACACACGCTGGGCATTCGGGGATGATTCATGCATTCATTGCGAATGCATGACCATCACAGTGAGACATTTTCCCATCCCTTTCTTCCCACAGCAGATTGTAGGCCCGTAAAGGTTTTTCGGGTGGCTGCGGCAAGGCGCTTGGGGATCCTCACGCTGACCATGCAGGATGTTGCAAAAAAAACAAAAAAATATTCTTCTGAAAAAAAAGAAAGAACTTCTGCCCATCACGTAGTTCCATTGGGTTACCAGAGCAGATTGCTTCACCCTTACAGCGGAGCATCTCCTCCGATGCAGGTGTGATGTCTATTTCAGTGTCAGAGGAGTCAGAGGGAGTCGGCTGGTAAGGTGAATGACTCGCCAGACACCGAACTGTGGGCTATGCTCTTCCGAGCCGCTGAGGGGATCGAGTTTGGGGTGTCAGGGGCCCCCATCCGATTCCTTTAGGCTGAGGTTTCTGGAGCAGGGGCCGCGGTACTCCCACATTTCCCCCCGGTGCCTTTCTTCCTGGAGGTGCACGAGGAGCTGGTCAGGTTGTGGTGGGCCCCTTACCATTGCTGCTCCACGGCTCCTCCCCCCTCGCCACCCTTGACGACGAGACAGCCAAGGGCGCAGCCGCTGGCTGGATCAGTTGCGTATGCCCTCCAAGGCATGTGAGCTCTCGTTCGCCTTCGCGGGCCGAGCTTGCAGCTGCAGGCTAGGCTGCCACTTCCCTGCATGCCACGAGCTGCACGAGCATGGTCCTGATCAAGAGTTGCAGGAACCTCTGAAGCGATCCCTTGGTCAGGTGATGTCCACATGTGATGATATTGTGGTCCAGAAGCAGCATCTATGGCTGAATCTGGAAGATGGCAGATGTTGACAAAGCTCATTTTCTTCATGCTCTCATCTCCCAGGGCGGCCTATTCGGTGACACCGTTGAGTACTTAGCCCAGGAGTTCTTGGCAGTTTAATGGCAGCCAGAGGCGATGTCCTACATCCTGCCCTGCAGGGACTCCAGCCGGTCCCCGGGTGCTTCTGCTCCCCCCGTGGCACCCAGATTTTCTGCTCCATCCCTCGCTGAGCCACACGATGCCCATAGCTCAGGGGCCAGCCATAAAACAACCGCAAACCTGCGACGCGTCCCTGACACAGGCAACCCAGGGCCGGGAGCTTCTGTGCAACAGCTGTACCCACAGCTGTATTTATAAACTGCTTACTAATGACTATTAATGTTGGAACAATGCTTTATTAAGGATGAACCGACTGTTTAATGCTTAATTAATGATTAATAGTGTGCAGTTATTATAAAGTTTTCCCAGTTTTATTTTATAAGTATCGATTCAGGCACCGTTTAGGCCCCGGAACCAGTTTAAAAGTATCGATTTGGCACCGATATCGGAAAAACCCTAAACGATACCCAACCCTACTCATCGTAAGGTTCCTTAGAGGTGCGCGTCGGGTTAATCCCCCGACACTGCCTCCGGTGCCCTCTTGGTACCTTCCCATCACCTTACAGAGCCTGTGGCAAGCTCATTTTGAGCCCTTGGCATCAGTCGAGATAAAATATCTGTAACTTAAGACAGCGCTCCTGATTGCTTTGGCCTTCATCAAGAGAGTAGGGGACCTACAGGCCTTCTCTGACGACGAAGAGTGCCTAGAGTTCGGCCCGGCTGATTATTGCGTTGCCCTGGCCCGGCTACATGCCCAAGGTTCCTACAACACCTTTCCAAGATCAGGTAGTGAACCTGCAAGCTCTGTCCCAGGAAGAGGCAGACCCGGCCTTAGAGTACTGTGTCCAGTACACACATTGCGCCTCTACTTTGAGCACACTTGGAGCTTCAGACGCTCTCAGTAGCTCTTCATCTGCTATGGAGGTCAGCAGAAAGGTAATGCTGTCTCCAAACAGAGGTTGGCCCATTGGGTGGTTGATGCCATCTCCCTGTCTTATTTATACCAGGGAGAGCAATGCCCCTTAGGTCTGAGAGCCCACTCCACAAGGAGTGTTGCCTCCAACTATGCATTGGCTCACGGCGCCTCTCTAGCAGATATCTGTAAGGCTGCAGGCTGGGCGACACCCAACACCTTCACCAGGTTTTACGACCTTCGCGCAGAGGCTGTGTCCTCCCGTGTCTTAAATAAGACAAGCAGGTAGCGGGAGGCCGGCTGGTATTGCCTTGCTGCACCATTTTCACGGGATCTGTGCGCTTTTTCTCTGGTTCCAGCCTGCCAAGGCGAATCTGAGTCCTCCTGCCCTAGATGCGGAGTAGCTCCGACTGTGCTCCTACTGGGTCTCCTTTGCTCAGTAGGTTGTGGCTACAAAACCTCATGCTCCACAGTCAGCCAGAAGGCTGTGTTTCCCTTCACTTATATCCATATCTTATCGATATAGTGTATTCCATGAATTCCACATGTAAGAACTGTGTATATGCTTCATTTAGTCTATATTCCCTCTAAAACAAGCATCATCTACCAACCACATACCAGCAGCTACTTAAGATTTTTTAAATACAATTTTAACCAATAGCTCCATGCAAACTCAGACATTAAGATTTAGACAGAAATTGAATAATCAAATGACCTTGGCTTTTGTTACGGTTCATTATTCTTGGTACGGTCTGCAGTCAAATACGAGGCATGTTATCTGCATTAGCTTTTATTGCTCAAACTCTGCAAAAATGTAAACTTTTGCCTCTTTTTAATTTTTTATTATTATTTATGAAGAGACACAGTTGATCCTCAAATAAAACAAACTATGATGCACACTACTGTATAGAAAAGCAACCATGGCAACAATAAACTGAATCCAGCACTCACAACTTTCATTTCCTTATATTGCCTTTTCTGAGCAATAAGAATTATGTTTGTCACGCATGATGTTTTGTCTTCACTGAAAAATACATTTCACGTATCACATGAGACATGGTCAATAAATCTTGCTGCACCCTGTCCCCTTTGTTGATTCGGGAAAATGAGTTCAAAGTTCAGAATATAAAAGCATTAAACCAGAGCTACTCAGCTTAAGGGCCTTACTTGCTAAAATTGGCAGTATTATTTTATATTAAAGAACTAAACATTTACTCACCCTTATGTTGTGAAACATGTTTCCTTTGTTGAAAAAAATAAAAAATAAATTCTAAAGAATCTGCAGTTTACGGGGTCCAAAATGACATTGCACCACATTGGCTCTTAATTAACAAACAAAAGCATTTTCAAAAATATTTTCTTTTTGTGTCCAGCAGGTTCACGCACGACATGTGTAAAGACCAAATTGTCCTGTAAATGTGTTCAGTAAAGGTTCTGAAAGTCAGCAGAATCTGTTTTCAGATGCACTGGTGATATGCAGCTTAACCACAAATCCCATCATGCACCCTGACACTTTATCAATACCTCAAACGGGAGACCATTAACACCAGAGGCTATTAAGCTGACTCACGTAACTGATCTATGACCATGCTTCACAAATCAAATCTAAATTCCTATATACCACAAAGCAAATCGGTTTAAGATCAGTTATGGAGACTTACCTGTAAGATTTGTGGAGAGCAGGAGCAGAGCGTCGCAGGTAAGGTCAGCTGTTGCCCTGGAGATCAGCGTAATCCAGATGGTCAACACCTGCAACGGTGGTGCAAAGAAAGGAAATTTATGGAAGGAAAACAAAAGTGTGGCTTTAGCATCCATCTGGATATCCACAAAGAGACAGCATACAATGAAAAAGTAAATCAGGTCAACATCTGTCTCATGCTAATGCAGGTACACCTTTCACAAGGTTGTTCTTCTGAAGTCATACTCTAGCTGTGTGTGAGAAACAGACTTGCTTTTTCGAAAATTTCGAAGAAGTGTGCTTTCCCACTGCTTAAAACCTTATAACCCGTAAAACCTTAGTTATTTAAACATAACTTGCTTATTTATGAAGAAAGTCAACAGAATAAATTTTGTTTTAATTTAGGCCCCCATGAAATTAGATGATGTATCATATCCCAAACACAATGTTGGATTATGTGTTTTAAGTAGTGCTGTCAAAAGAATAATCACGATTAATCACATACAAAATAAAAGTTACATGATATATGTTTGTTTACTTTGTATATTTATTTTGTATGTATAAATACACACATGCAATTATATATTTTGAAATATTTACATGTACAGTATATACATATATTTAAAACTAATCAAACAAAGCTTACACACAGACTATTCATTCGTGGGAAGACCGACAGACATTGAATGACAAAGGGAAATTAAATAGGGCAGACAATCACAGATAATTAAGAACTAAATACTGTACATGATTAACAGAAACTAGGTGACGAAGCACATGGAAACACACAGAGCACATGGGGAAAGAAAACAAACATATCACATGATACAAGACACATAGAAACTAAGAACAAAACAAACCAAGAATGTTACAGCATGTTAGTATTTATATATACATAATAAATAATTATTTTTGTAAATTTAATAAATGTTAAAATAATAAAGTTGTTAATTAAATTTGTCAAATTAAGAATTGTTAAATAAAAGTTTTTTGTGTACTTGTATAGTCTATAAAAACATGGAAAATGTGGGAAAAAACTTTTGAAACAAACAAACCAACAATTTTATAATTATCCTTATTACTTTGAGAGGCACATTTTACTAAAATTCTGTCATAATTTCTTTATAATTTATGTGTATTGTAGGGTAAATATATATATATATATTTATCATGAACTTATTTATTATGTTAAACATAAATATATTTACTGCCCTGAACTTACTGCAGGTTTATACGTACTTTAAAATGTCAAATTGTGGTCTATTAAAATTGCAATGTGTAAGACTTACCTTTGACTATTTATGTTTAGTACTATCTCGGACCAGTCAGTTTTTATATAGTCAAAAGAAACTGTAATAGATGTTTATGTGCCAAATATCTGCAATTCATTTTCTTATTTCTTTT
This sequence comes from Enteromius viviparus, assembly GCA_032353835.1. NCBI lineage: Eukaryota > Metazoa > Chordata > Actinopteri > Cypriniformes > Cyprinidae > Enteromius > Enteromius viviparus. The sequence goes on along the minus strand of JAUCNO010000710.1, from coordinate 4,843,507 downwards.
TTATTTTTATTTTATTTAAAAGGGTAGCCATTCTCATCAACAATCTTGCACTTCATTGCAGTTATTTTATATAAAAAAAATATTCTCAACTTAGATTTTAAAACGATTTACGCTACAAGATTTAAAAGATGTAATACCCAGGAGACCAGTGCTTTCATTTCAACATTCATGTTCAGGAAAAAAAAAACAGATGTGACCCTTGTGCCCTAACATAACGCCGACTAAATGACTCCCTCTCACTGAACTAAATGCAATTTATTATTTTCAAGCAGAATCCATTAGATATATTTTATATTTTACCACTGCTTTAAAACGAATGGCACTAACAGCAATAGAGACTGCGAGGTTCTGCCCATGCCTGATTTGCTGTTATGTGACCGTCTTTAATTTATAACCCTGGATACAAATAACTTTACAGCACACAAATCCCATACAAAGAATACGGATGAATGAATGATATCACCTTGCTAAAACTGAAATAGACAGGAGTCTATGACTGAACCAAACTTATTGCAATTCCATTTTCAAAAGACTTGAGGCCTTCAGTCATAAAGGCCCCAGATGGTTACATGACCTCTAAAAGCTTTTTTTGGTCCAGCTGGATCATCCTTCTACACCCCATAATGAAACCATGAAAATTTGTACTGTCACTACAGACTCATTATGTCAACAGAAAGCAGCAGGTTCACGTCAACTGAAGTCTTTTAGCTAACATTTTTACTAGCTGTACAAAAATGACTGAATGCTCCCAGTGGCGTGAGGTGAACAGCCCGCTATCTTCTGGTCCCTGACCTCCGTCACATAAGGACAGGTTTACAGAGTTCAGTGTTGACAGCTCTAAAGACCGTCTGCAGCACATAGACGAGCTAGTGGGAGACAAACAGCAGGATTGAGGAGGAAAAACGGAAGAAATACAGCCCCTGGTGTGTTTTATGAGCTGGCAGACTAACACTCCTCTTGTTGGTCGGCTGCTGGCTCACTTGCCAGTAATCTTCTTGAAGCCTTGAACTGCCTTTTCCGCAGGTCCTTCCAGAAACATCCCAAACGCTTATGCTATTTTTTCCGTTGCTGTCCCAATCGTTCCGCTGTCTCTTTCACAGACCTCTTCCAGGCTTGCTTGTTCCACAAGGGTGCTAAAGGCTGGTTTCGTGCTGAGTGACAGTTGTGCCTTTGGAGTTTCCTGTCACTTGGAACAGTTTCACTTCATCACCCTCAGCCACCAACACTTGCGGACCATTGTATAACCCATGTGCTGGACAGGATTACCAACGAGGGCTTCAATCTGTACTGTACAGACACACCATATTTGTCAAACAACAAAAGAGCTTTGCACTGACATGACCAGTGGGGTTAACTAACTAATAGCAGTGGCGCTACTAACTTAACTACAATTTTTAGCAGCCTGACAGCAGTTAAGCTCTACGTAATAGTGTATCTTTTGCAGTATTTGTCTCTGACCTATGAAGCATTTCGAAATGTAGATTAGTTTAGGTGATTGGGTTCATTTGAATGAGTCATTTAAATGAACTTCAAACAATTGACTCACTGTTGTCCGATCGCTAACCTGATTTTACCAAGTGCGACATGTTTCTGGATCAACATCTTTGTTGACACTAGAACGACATTGTGATTAGCCAATCAGATTTGAAGAAGCAGTTCATAGATTTTGTCAAAGGTGCTCTATGCAATGTTGCAGGATTTTAGCTCAATTTCATTTTTATCTCAAACCGTATGCGTCACACCTTGATCGTCTTGCTGTCTGTCCTCTCAATACATTGGGAAAAAACCCGGTCTCAAAAGACAACACAGAGGCTGCAATACTGAAACGAACACTTTGGGCACAGGATGTTCACCAAAGCAAAAACAAACAACCAATCGGCAGGAAGAGGTGGAGGTTGGCTTTGGTGCACATCCTTTAAGTTTAGGCCTACAATCGGTGTTTGGTGCTTGAAACTGAAACTGGTGCTTGTACATTCATTGTTCAGTCATCTATCATCAAATCTGATTTTAGGTATTGCTCATGGGTAAAGTTAGGTTTAAAAGTTTTAGGTTTAGTTTTAGTACTAAATTTTTGTAATAAAATGTTGTTCTGAGGTCAACAAAGTATGTTGACTTGGGACACAACGAACTTGGCAAAATCAGGATGTGTGACATGCTATATAGAAAAACTAATATTGAAAATAAATATATAAATACATTTTGTGTACAAAAGATAAATAATAAAGAAATATTGTCTAACTGTTTATAACAAATTAAAATTTGTAAATAACACTGGAATGAAGAAATGAATGTGTGCATGACAGGAATTTATATAAATTTTCTCTGCAATGAATGAATATAAAAACCAATATTTTAAAAAAGCATAACTAACTAAATAACTAACACTGAAATGAATGATTATAAAACACAAACAAAAAATCTTAATTAACATAATAATGAGTAAGCAATAATTTGATGATATTCAGTGCTTTGCTACAATCTGTATTGTTAAAAGTGCCATATAAATAAAAGTGATTTGACTGATTGATAGATTGAATTAAAAGTATAAACTATCAAATCAGAATGCAGCCTATTACATAAAGCAATATACATCTTGAAATCTACCATCTGCATTTAAAATTTTCTTCAAACAAGACTACCTTGTTCAACCAGTTTCACTGCGTTCACCATACTAGCTTGGCTGGTGAACAGCACCAGCTTGATGAGCACCAAACCAGCACTACCCAGCATAAACAAGTCTCAACCAGCATATAAATTCATGCAGGTCTAAACTCATCCTGTCAGTAACAGTGCTTTTTGGTCTTGCTCTCATTGTAAAGTACTTAAACATCCTTGATCTCCTTCAAAAGTAAGAACAGAACAAAACACACAGCACTGTTCATTATCAAAACACCCCAGACTCCAGAGGGAAGCTCTTAAGCACCTCTCTGATGCTGCTCCTAAGAGACTGGAAGCTAATGAAAAGGCATAAGACTCAGAAATGAACTACTGTTCTCTCTGTATACGTTCCCTACATGCTGTAGGTTTGACACCTCACATTTCAAACAAAGACCACTCTGTCTAACCTTATGGTTTTTAGCACATTTTGCTTTCTTCAGTCTCTCTTATTAAAGGAACTCTTCAGAGTGACCTCTGCAAAGCAGAAAGGAGAGCTCCCCCATCACGCATGTACTACAGGGCCGGCCCCTGAAGAACCGTGGACCAGGAGAGACTACTAACTGCCTGAGCAGATCGAGCAGAACCCCAGGTCTTTTAACAAATCAAGGATGAATGCAATGGGACACTGGGAAAACGGGCCTTGTGGGATGAAAAGCTCTGCAGCTATCTGAATAAGTGAGGGAAGGTACAACACCATGAGGAAATTAGATGATACTAAATAGCCAATACTTGAGGAGTAACAGGTCTCATTCTCCTGAACATTACTGGGTCAGAAATGTCTCTTGATTTATGATCTGTGATTGTAAGACCACCTGAATAGAAAAAAATGCAAGGTTTATAACTGCCTCAAACTCATCTCAAGGTATTTTCTTTTTGGTCATATTTAATAGCAATGCCTCATGAGCAAGGCTTAAGTACCCTTCACTGATCAGAAGTGTGTTTATTTTAACTCATTGCAATGGATATCATTTAGTATTTTTGTTAATGTTGTTTAAAGTGGCCATTATGATGATGATTCACTTACTTTATGATTGCTTATTGTTTAAAAATAAAACAAATAAATTAAGAAAATAAGTGATAAAATGAAATAAAAATTTTAAAATTAGTACAAATAAAATAAATTATACATATATTTTATTTGGATTTTTAAAAACATATTATATATATATATATTAATAATAATATTAAAAAGAAGAATATGTGTTAATAAAATAAAATGGCAAAATAAGTAAAAGTGAAAAATAATTTAAATATAAATGTAAAAAAAAAAAATTAGTTCAGATGCATGAGCTTCATATCACGAGTTTTTGGACAATAACCACCCCCCCAACAAAAAAAGACCTATCGGCTAATTATTCGTACATAAAATCTAGATTATAAAGGTCAGCATCAATTGCAGTCTTTGTGTGGTAGAATTTCATTATCAAGCATGAAATACCATCCACAGGTCATATGACAAATTAACAAACTTTACATGACCCATTTACTTTCTTTCCTTGAATAGTTAAAACAAATGACAGCACATATAAGTCATAATTTCTGCTTTTCTAGGTTTAACACAGGAAACCTTTGGAACATCCTAAAATATACAGTAGCACTCTCTGGGGCATACCTTGGGAATGACTACTCCAAGCTATTAGATGCTTGGTTAAAACTGGAATGAGATGTGACAGAATCCCCCATATGCTTTGGCACAGTCTATAAACTATTTATAAGGCATTGATATATGAAAGATGTCATCTTAGTGAATTTATCTAATGGCTCTTAACCGTTGCTTTCCATCTTCCCCATTGTGACTTGCAAATAGGATGTAAAGGAAATGCAATTTCAACTCCCACCCCTAGCACTGATCCGTATTCTAGCAGAACTTTATAAGTCTGGCTCTTTAGAAGCCATTGTTGAGCGGCTTAGCGCAGATCAAATTCTATCCAGCATTGCCTGCATGTTTCTCCGAGGCAGGTCTATTTTGGGCAGAGAATCAAACATCTAATCCTCCTTACAGTCCGAGAGGATAAAAAGCCATATTTTAACTAGCTATGTCCAAACTACACTGAACAATATCCGCTTCTTTCCTTCTGATTCTGTCTTGCCATCTCTGCCTGTACTTCTTCTCCTCTCTCTATTTCCATCCTCCAGTTGCTCTTATTGCTGAACTTTTTTGGATTAAATCTGAAAGACTGAAGGCACAGTTGGAGAGGAAGGGTCCAGTTTTGCTGTTGTGCGCATTATGGCAAAGCCTTTCGAGGAAACAATAACCAGACTTAGCCACAAGTGTCTTATCACTGTCATACAGAGTTCAAGATGGTGCAGCTATTCGACTTTTCATGTTTGCAAAAACGTGGTGCTAGACATTTTGTTTTATAAAAAAAAAAAAATGGATGCAATAAAAAGCAACTGCAGCAGACTTTATTCATAATACAGTGAAAAATGTAAAAATGTTACCGAAGATTTCTTTTTCAAATAAATTATGTTCTTTTGACTTTCTATTTATTAAAGAATCCTAAAAAGATCATGGTTTCCAAAAAATTTGAGGCAGTGAAGATATGAAAAAACCACGGTACTAAAATAGTTACTCCTATTGAGAACACTATGATTTTATGAAGCCCTGAATAACATACTGTTACATGCATGCAATGTTTGGCATTTTTTGCTGTTTAGAGGTTCCCACATTGGTTAAGGCAGCTCTGTGCCTGATCAAAAGCCTGTACTGCATAAAGGCCAGACTAAATTATGCCTGCTCTAACCCACAACAACCCCTAGTAAGTGTCATTGGTTATCATTGCTGTTTAAAGGCTTTATGCCTCTGATCAGCATTAAACCGTCTGTGCAAAAACACAAAAATGTCACTTCACAAGCACTTCTGTAAATGGGTTTACTAAGCACGAATCACACGTTACGATGTTATTTACCGTCGAAAGCTTTACTGCTATAAAAGAGCTCATTTTAACACTTGGGTTAGGAGCAATAAAATCTTTTCGCAAAATTGTGTTCTGTTCATCCTTGTAACATCAGTCATTCCAAAAAAAAAAAAAAAACCCAGCACTGTGATTTTATTAGTATGCATCCTGGTCCTTTTAATACTAAAGTTAATAAATAAATAATAATTTTTATTTTATATATATATATATATATATATATACACACACAAACAGACTTACATGAACGATTCATTTGAAGTTTCTTTAATATAACATTTATCAAATAATGGGCTAATTTTGTTGTTTTTTATGTATGACTTTACTGTCATCTATATTTTATTAATAACAACTATCCCTAAGTTAAAAAGACATATTTTTAAGCAAAGGTTAGCCATTAGTTTCTGAAAAATGTAAGTCCCGCTACTGAATCAAATGTCTTTCCATTACTTTTTGTGCAAACACTCACAAACAATAATAAGGCATCTATTTCCAGCTCAATGCAATATTAAAATGACTATCAATAAAGCATTTCATTGTGAATAAATAAATATTCCCATGCTGAGGTTTAGCAGAACAAATATGCAAAATCATCTCACCAATCTGACTCAGTTTATTTGAATTTTTGGCCCTGGAGAGTCTGTTCTCATAACAGTAACGACAACAACCGTGAGCGGTGTGTTGACCCTGTTTTGTAGTTGTTTGAAATTAGATATTATATTTTGTGGTCTGTTCTCTGAGGTCAGCTGGGGAGACTGGCAGCGGCTCTCTGGCAGCAGTGCTGGTAATGTGTAATCCTGCTCTAACAATAGCCTTTAACACACAAGAACAGCACACGTAGCGGTGTGCTCCATGAGCTTCTCCTCTGTCCACTGGCTCAGCCTGTGCTGAGACAAATGGCTTGATTGGCTGGAGGCAGCCGCTGTACTGTCTAAAGCAGTGTGCAGTGTGAGCATAAACCCGAATCCTTCCAGTAAAGACTGCGCGACGGGCTGCTGAGCCACAGGCGCTGGAGATCGCTGGCCAGCAAAGGAAGGATGATCTTGGGATACAAAGGCTAGAAATCCTAGGGATTGATGCCAGCCTGCTGGTTGAAAGCGCAAAGCCAGAGTGATCCCACAGCTCCATCTGACAACTTCAGTATTTGAGGATTTAAATCGAAGGGCCAGAGGCACTACAAAGTCAGCTTATTAAATGTTCTGTGGGTAAAAAACTGCGTGTAACTTATGTCACTGATCACTGATTTGCATACTCTTGTTTTGCACTTTCAAACAATGTTAAATTATATTCGGTTTTGTGTATAAAAAAGATAACTCTGAAGTAATTATATAGCTGATCTTGAAAATGCTGTAAATTTTATGTCATATAATATCATATAATTTATTATTATTATTTTTTTTAAATGAATAAACACAAACAAATGAATGAATTAATGAATATGGACAGTATGCACTCAAACACATTTTCCCTCCCATTAAAATAAATACATAATTATCCAAAGATTAAACAATATAAATACTGTATTAAAAAAAATACTGTCTAAAAAACTAAAATACGACTACAGACATTCTGTTGTTATTTCCTGGAAAGCTTTCCCTTTTTATAATGGTTAAAAGCTACCACAACTATTATAGACTAGTACAACTAGTATAAACTATATAAAGATTTGGATATACAGTATGTAGTTGATCTTGTCATCAGTATTCAGTTTGATACACTAATGTTATGATATATTGTATTGTGTACAGGTACATGCAGTAACAGACTAAAAGTCAACATTAATTTGTTTTACAGATACAATTAAGCTGTTTTTTCTTTCAAGGATCTTAAAAATCTTGCAGTCTTACATTTGCCAATAGTAACATTCAACAGAATAAAGTGGGTTTGTGGGGCAATTAAAGCTCATACAGTAGGTGAATTGTGGTCCATTTCTCTAATTCCAATATTTTAATCCAAAGGTTCTGGCTGATGAGGTGTCTGTCAATGCATTGACTCAATGTGACATTAGACTTTTACAATCCGACACACTGTCATTCACCTGCTTCTGACTGTCTTAGTGCCAAGCCACAGACCACACCATGACCATATGGCATGGTGTGAGATGCCAAAGCAGGAGAAAAAGAACACAAGAAAGTGATTAACAGTACTAGGGTGAAAAAATAAAAATACTGGAATCAAATAATTTTCATAACGTGTTTTAACATTACCAATTTTTAAATGTCTACATAAATTTGCCATTAGTTGGAATGCTGCACTAGAATACCAGTGTCTGTCTCAGACAGCAACCCACAGGCTGCCCGCAGTACATTCAGTGCCATGCATATTGCCCACAAAACTAGAAAGCACTCTCTCCGTGTGAAAAACTATAATCTGTTCGGTTGACTTTTCAAAGCTTTGATATAGTTTTAAAGATGAATCAATCACTGGAAGTCACAAATAACACTGTTACTCTGTATTCATGAGCAGAAGTTTTAATAAAATTACATTTTAGCCAAAGGTCTGACTCAATTAATTGTTCACAAATCAAATATTACTCTGCTGCTGGATTTTAAATGTTGAGAATGTGCGGTGTTGATACACATGCAGGGGCGTAGCAACCTGGGGGGGACTCGCCCCCCTCACTTTTAGAAACAGGTGATTCTGTACCCCCGCAATTTTTTGACCTAGTGCCAATATTTCCGCCCGTATTCTCTGATTTGTTCATTAGATTTGAGTGAACTAATGTTTAGCAATCTCTTGGGCGTCTGCCATGAGCTTCAAATTTTGTTGCTCTTGTGAATTTTCGTTCGTTCACCCACTTGGCTGTCTGGGGTAAAATGCACCCTAGAAAAAAGCAGAGGACTATTACATCCTCTTTTCAAAGTATGTGTTACAGAATGTTGCGATTACACCAATCACACGTTACCATGTTATGATTTAATGTCGGAAGACAACAGAAGCTGTACCTCGTCACGTTGTGCTGAATTCAGTGCGTGTTCATTGCTTTGGTGCGGTTAAATGCCCATTGTACTTCTATGCAGGGTTTATTATATTGTATGAACAGCTTTGGATCACATCACTATACCGTCCCCCTCACTTTTAAGTTGGCTGCTATGCCCTTGTATAGTGTTCTTTGTCAAAGTGGAAAAGCGTCTGGTTATTTGTTACTGGATCGTTTATGAGGGTGAAGACAGCACTATGTAAATAATTAATCAACAATCTGGATACACTAAATGTAACTTATGATTGGTTGTATGCCTATATTAAATGCAAAACTTGAAAGAAACAGCATGAATAGCATAAGCAACTATTTGTGGTGGATTTTATTGAATCATGAGTTTTAAATGGACCTTAAAGCTGCCCTCCCTCATAAACGTTTTGTATGGACCCTTTTTTTATATATGAATTGAATAAATATTATGTTTGTTTCATTATGCTTTCTGTTCCTTTTTTTTCACTTCTTCTTTATATATTTATTTTGTCTACTTTGAATGTACGTGTGTATATGAAAATTACTTCAATGCAATAATAATCATCCAAAAAAGGACAAGAAAAAGCTTTGATTAATTATTATAATAGTCAATAATGACAATGAATTTAGTGATATATTAAAATTTACATTCAAAGCAAAATAGTACTCGTTACAGTAGTATAAAGATGCATTTGTGTGTTTTTTTTATATTATTATAGTATTTATGAATATTTTGAATTTACATTTATTTTGTATTTTTCAGTTTTTATGTAATTTTGTTGATATGCGCTTTGTATATATAGCTATATAGCTTTAATTTATCCCTACTTCAGTGTTCAGTTTGCAGTTTTAGTTTTAGACAAATATTAATATAACACATTAATTGATTTAATCTTTTAACCTTTATATCTAATGTTGAGTTAACAAAGTTCTCTTTTTACATACTTAAATGTATGAAGTATGTACTTTAAGTGCGCGGTATGCAAATTAGGCCATTCCAGTGCTTTAGAATATATAACATATGTATTTCGTCCTAGTGTACAGATAACAAGTAAACCAATCAGGTGGTCGTAGCATAAGCTGCGGATTGCAACTACCTTAGTGAGTTCTGAGAGAGTGTTGAAGGTGCTGTTTAAGTCCTGGTACAGATCCAGCCAGGTGGGTGGGGCACCGTCTCTACGAGGTGCATCTGGGTCAGGCATCGAGAGGAACCGGGAAATGCGGGAGGCTGTCCAAGAAGTGTTTTCAAGTTGAAGATTCACAATTACTGCCACCTCAGGCCTTCTCAGGAGATCACGCAGAAGCCGAATTTCTAAACTGCTCTCCATGAAGGTTTTGATTCTGGGAGCCACTTCCTGCCACGCCTCCTGCATGTCATTCAGAATCTGGAAATCCTGAAATGTTTTGTTTACCTAAAGGAACAAGAATTTCAGAAAAGTAACAAAGACATCACATTTTTGGACAACAGACATATTGCTGAAGGGATGGGGAGCTGAGCGGACCTCTGACATGAGCATCCGGGTGACTGGCGTGTCTGGTGTGTAGAGCAGCTTTCCAATGAACAGCGGTTTGATGCTTCGCCACACGATCCGCGAGAGAGGGTTCGACTCCAGATTTCTTATCAGGTTTTCACAGAATGGAGCTAAAAGTTGAAAAGAGGGAAGGATTTGTTACATTAGGTAGCTTGTTAAGGTTTCAGTGTCAAAATAATTCTTGATAACACTTTATTTTAAGGTACCTAGTAGTAGCCATTGTACTTTCACGAAATTAAATGTACTTATCACGTAACTAAGTAATGCAACAGCCTGTAATTGCAGGTACACATATGTTACAGACCGAGTCTGGTACAATCTTGTAAAACTTTATGATAAGTAGCTTATGTATATATATATATAATTACTCTATATTAAGACTGCAACACATATGTGACCCTGGACCACAAAACCAGTCTTAAGTCGCTGGGGTTTATTTGTAGCAACATCCAAAATGACATTGCATGGGTCAAAATTATAGATTTTTTTATGCCAAAAACCATTAGGAAATTAAGCAAAGATCATGAGATTTTTTGTAAAATTCCTACTGTAAACATATCAAAATGTCATTTTTGATTAGTAAAATGCATTGATAAGATATTCAT
>JAUCNO010000710.1:4812677-4832171 GCA_032353835.1 Enteromius viviparus | reverse complement strand
CAGACAAGGCTTAAGCTAGTCCAAGACTAAATTGCATGTTTGAGCTGTCTCAGATGAAAATATCTTGCTCTGACATAACTTAAAACATGTCAGTGTCATTGTTTGGTGTTAGGATGCACACCTGTAATATTTAAGTCATTTTTGTAAAAGTTGCTTAAAATGCCTAGTCCTGGCTTAAGCTAAGCCCCGTTTGTGAAACCGGGCCTCTATGTTTTACAATTATTTTAAATTGCATTTTTATGACAGGATTCTGCAAGTATGTTTTCTTCATTACGAAAATAATGGGAAATAATAATAGGGAATTTTCAGCATTTTACATCAATACACCAGTAGATGGCATCAAAAGGTTTCAAAAACACTGATTCATTCAGGAATTAAACAAAAAAGTTAAAATGATAACATATTATTGTTAATTAAATAACAAGCACAAAAAACAGTATGTGAAAGAGTACTATACTATACAGCCATACTGTTGCCTTTATGAATGAATCATTGAATCCTTTAGTCATCAGATTCATTCAAAACACTGGTTCATTCATGAAAGAATTAAGTGTTTGTATTTATACATGACTTACTGATTCGTTCATCTAAATCATTTGGTAAGACTAGACAGTGTCACATAAACAGTCAATAAAATATGTTTGTCTTTTTACAGCCCTCAGTCTTTCTGTTTATCACTTGTGTACAATTCATAAGCTCGTGATTTTGTTGTGGTCCGGGAAATAGCAGCACAGGACGCAGTAAACTGATTTGCATGGCAGAATACTTTTGGGCTATTTGGACAGCTAATGTCAGTGTACGATTTCTCAACTCTGCTCACATGAGGTCTAGATGATGGTGGGCTTGATTTGAGTCATCATGCGCTGTGGCATATTCCCCACAACATCACTCATCCAGCTTAATGAACGATCACTGAATGATAAGAAATTAAGCAGCTGGAACATTAAGCAGATTAACAGATCAAAGACATTGCGTTCTAGAAACATGACTGGCTTCAACACAGACACCAGTGCATGTTGGGAATATACACATACAGAGCATAATTGTGACCACAGACTTTAACAGACTATCAGATGGAAACAAAAAGGTGAAAAGAGGCTAGAAGTACCAATCCAAATGTGTTTTGTGTAAGTCTCAGCGCAGAAATAGCTAAGATTTTCTACTTTCAGACTTTAATAGACTAGTCTATCAAGAATGGAATGAGAATATATTGATGCTTATGAAAGATGGACAAAAATAGCTTTTCTGCCCAGTGTGTCTGGGTTTGTACTCTCTGGCATTAATATTGCATTGGGGCAGCTGAGCTTAGGGCAGCAAGGGTAAGTTTATGTGTGCACATGGGTTTGTGTGGACTAGTGCACATGCATGCAAGCACACACTGTGCACTACTGTCCTTATATGTGTATATTTAAATACAACTGAAAATATTGAGGTAAAGCTGCATACTTTAAACAAAATGTCTGTCTCTCAGTATTTCCTATGACCTCACAGATGTGTATTATACCATAGTGTCATGTCTGGTTTAATAGACACATTTTTTTCCCAATCTGGACAAGTGCATTTATAGCACCACTGGAGAGACATTTCTGTAAAGTGTATAAATCATTTAACCTTTAATAGAAAAAATAAGGCAATGAAAGATTGCACTCTCCTGGCTGCGGCTGTAAATTGGTTAACCGTGAACAAAGCAGAAACCCCAGTCATAAGTCCGTCTAGCAGACGCAGGAGGGCCAATTTCCTCTTCATCTGCTTCTTCTCTACAGATGAGGTCCTCTACACCTGAAAGCTAAAATTGCCAAAAATTCCCTCTATTCCAAATTAGGACAATTTGAAGGTAAGATCTGCAATCTGGAACCGATCTGCTGGTTCCTGAGGTAGTTTGGCATTATGTTTAAACATGTTGCTGAAGCTGTCGCTGAATATAGACACATAACATAATTAAATGTGCTCTCAGACATCACACGTGTCTGCGACACCCTTAGGCTCTGTAAACACCCAAAAAACATGCAAGATGAATGCCTCGCATGGTTTTAGCCAATCAGATAAACAACCAATCAGAAAAGATCTTTGAAAAGTTAATTATTTCACCTTGTTTCAAGGTGACTTCAGACTGGCTAGCAAGTCTTTAGAGAAAGATTGTGATGTTGAAGTTAAAAAAAATCACCTTAAATACCGTAATACTTCACCTTAAAAGAAAGATCTTCCTCATTTGTCACTCTCAGCCTGTCATTTTCTTCCTTTCTAAATAGTGAAACTTCAAAAAAGACAAATGCAGCATCGTAAAAGTAGTCTTTATGACTCATGCTTTATATTCAGGTCTTCTTCTAATCCATCTGATAGCTTTATGTGAGTGGCACGACAGGTTTGACATCAATGATGCAAACATCTGCTTCTTGTGTCTCCCAATTAATCCTGCCACAACAAAGTTAAATATGTGCATATTCAAATCATCAGCTACAGCAGAGAAAACATTGAATAATGACTGTAGAGCTTTCTCCAGTTTCTTAGAATACTTTTTAAACCTTTTTACTCTAATGCTTCTTTTGATAGCACATGGTTTGCCGTTCATTATTAATCTCACCTACTATTTTCTTTAGTGGCTGAAATGAATAAAGCACTGGTACAGTATAAAGCAGCATGAAAGTGAGCAAATGGTGACAATTTGTCATTTTGGGGTGAATGGACCCTTAATATAAGAATTATATTATTTCTCCACTAGAAGCCTCAGAGAAGCAATAATTTCAGGATGAGTGCTTTCTGTGCTTTCTCAGGCACACAATTTCTCTTTTCTCTGTGTGTTATGTTGGTCCATTTACAGTGAGAATCTGGGAACAACAAGAGAATGCTTTCAATTGTCACATGTCTTTCTGGCAGCGGTAGACAGCTTCAGGCAGAATCTCTACGGGCTATTTATCTGTGAATGCAGGAGAACAACTGAAGGATGCTTAGAGACTAGGAGACACTAACCTCTCCTAAAATCAGTTCAGTAAGGTCCCACAGCATTCCTGCCTGGATTCAGGTGGTTTGTCTCGTATAATTCTGCTTGTGTATAATTTATGGCTTTGCACAATGATGATAAATAAGACATTTGAACACAAGGTTTTTATTATTTACTTATGCAGTGTTTTAATATATGATCATCCCTGCTGTCTAGACTAGTCTTATTCACTTTATTTTTCATTCAGAAAACAGGTTTTTGTAGTAAAATCATTAGTACTGGTAAAAGTACTGGTTTAGTGAAATATATAAAATAAAATTAGGTCCTTTTGCAGTATCTGTACTGTATCTGTATTTGTAGTGCTATCTAATGTAAACATGGAGGAGAACATATATCAAATTTAACACATAAGTTACTTAATTGCAATAAGCAAGTTCACACCTGCATGTATGCTTATATTCAGAACAACAATAATAAAGACTGTGCTATTTGATTTATTTTTACTTACAATAGCATTCATAAGCTTGGGGGTCAGTAATTTTTATTTATTTTATTTTTTTTGTGAGCAATGTGACTTTTAAGCCCCTTCACACCAAGAATAATAACTATAAAGACAATGATATTAGCATTGTCTCACCAGCAGATGATATAATCTGTTACTCTAAAGGTCCTTCCACACTGAGACCAAAATTTTTGCATGCAGTTTTTTTGTGTTTGTTTTTTCATATTTGTCATCCTTTACTATTAAAACGCATTCTACGAATGTAAAAATATATATATTTATATATATAACTTGATCAGAATTTTTTTTATGACAGACCAAATCTTCTGAGAAAGCGTGTAAACAGATGGAAAAAAAACGTCCTGCAAGTGATTTTGTTTTCTGTGCCTTTACTGTTATAGCTGTGGACTTTTTTAACACTATATCTTTATAGTTATAGTTTTCAGTGTGAATGGGGCTTTATGCTCAGCAAGGCTGCATTTATTGGTTCATAATAAAATATTATTAGAAATAAATTTGATAATATTATAACATATATTTAATATATTTTAAAATGCCATTTATTGCTGTGATATAAAGCAGAATCTTCAGCATCATTAGTCCAGTCTTCATTGTCACATGATCCTCTAGAAATCGTTCTAATATGCTGATTTGCTGCTCAAGAAATATATGTTTCGAAAAACATTTATTACTGTAAATCCAAGTGTTGTTTTTTATCATCACTGTGGGAAAAATAAAACCAAATATTGGGAAAACTATACTTCACAGCCAGCTGTGTAAACAGTTTTGAGCATTTCCGAACTTCAGCAGAAGCATTTTAATTGCCCAAAAGAGGTGACTAGCAAACAAGGAGTTAGCTATTAAAATTTACAGCTTATTGCTGTCTTGAGTTACAAGGCCAACAACAAGACAATTATAACTGCCATTAAATTGTCACAGTGGAGGTAAAAGTGAGTGTTGAAAGTGTTAAACACATCTGCGGTTGAAGTACCAGTCTAATGAAAACAAAATTTACTAACCTCAGGGGTTTAAACACGCGAGACTCTGTCAGAGAGCAACTTCATGCTTGCAAACCACAAGACGTTTAGAAATCTGACATTTCTGTAGTGAAAGACATTTCGTTTCTTTATTAAGTTAAGAACTGAAATGATGAGGATACCTCAGAAAGCTCAGTAAACTTTGCTTAAAATGGACTCCGAACGGCCAAGGTCTGTGCAGTGAGGGATGAGATTCTATATTTGTTTTGCCTTTTCTTCTTTCTGCATGACACAAACAATATATTAAGGGCTGAAGCAAAAGAGCTAAACTAGTCTAGCCGAGTAAAAACAGAAACGCACATGTATAGCTATTTGTGATGACACTGATGAATGGCTCAGGTACCTTCAAAACAACACACAACTTCTAGGGCCACATTTCAAACACCTGCACCCTCTCAAACACTGAAACATGCAGGGAAGAGAATTGCAAAATACAGAGAGCGACTCCGAGAGGATGGGAGAGCGTGCTGTGAATCCATCTGGTTCGTGTGAGCATGCCTGCTGATTGCTTTTGCAGGCGGACTGCAATAGGAACCCAATCTTCTAATATGTAGGTCAGCTTGTTGCAAAGTCCTCAAACTGATCCGTGGAATCACCGCCGCCTCTTAGTATTGGGAGAACCTGATAGCAAGCCCTGAAAATTGAATCCTACCCCTTTCTGCACTCAAACATTCTCCCCGGCTAAACGCAGGCCTGTAGGGTTGGGCTGAGAGGAGGAAGCGATCCTCACAGGTGGTCAGGGTTAGATTAGCTCCTCTGCGATCACACGGCTCAGTCGCTCTGTGAGAAAATGATCCTCCCCCTCAAATCCATAGTTAATACACACTCCACCCGTGATGCTGTTGAACGGTCGCCCAGTCGCTACGCATCATGGATGCCATGGAAACTGAGATGACAGGGGCAGGGGTTTGGCACTGCAGGCTGAAGGAAGACGTACTTTCACTTTCACAACTAAAACCTAAAACCTTTTTACCTTTTCAACAAATGCTTGACTTATTAAATGTTAACTGACAAATTCAAAGATCAAATTAAATGCTGCATGAACTGTTTTAGCTTCTATTAATTTTATATGAGGCATTTTTTTGCAACACTGTTAACAAAATGTGTGACATGTACTCAGTTTTAAATAAGCTGGAGCTTTTTTTTGACTAAGCTTAAATAATTAATGTTGGTTTATAATTACTGAAAGACATTTACTTACAGTCAAAAGATAATATATGAGACGGAATAAAATAATAATAATAAAATAAAAAATAAATACAATAATGCAATTAAATATGAAATAATAAGCTAAAAATAAAATCCTACAAATAAAATCCAAATATAATCCTAATAAACTAAAATCGATGAATGATTCTCCGCACACCTGGCAGCAATAGATAGGTGTGTAGGAAACAAAGAACCAACACTGTTCAAAACTGAAAAACAAACCAGATCCAGCACACTAGCTATGCAAGTGTTTCAAATTTATTTATAAATGATTTTCGGTTGTGTGACCCTCATCAGGAAATAAAATGTAAAAAAAATATATCACGTAAACTTAAGCAAAGAATTAGCGAACATAAGAGCTCTATCAGAAGAAAATATATGAACTATCCAGTGGCAGCCCACTTTCCTGCTTGTAAACATGATGCCTTTTCTTTACGTTTTTGTGGTATTGAAAGGGTTAATGTACCACCAAGATGTGGTGATATCGTATTTACAACAAGGGAAGCTATTTTAGATTTTTACTCTCAATTCATGATCACCTAATGGTATGAATGACGATTCTCCTTTTAATGTGATGTTATAATGTTATAATGTGATTTTGTAATCTTGAATACCTTGTATACTGTAAAAATGACCCTTTTTGTTTTTTAGAAAGTTGTATCTATTGCAGATTGTAACTAATCAATTGACCTTTGTAATGATTGGTCAGAAACCTATTGTTATACGTGATTTAATGTGAATAATCGTTTTCTTTTTTTTTTCCTGATGAAGGTTCCAAAACGTCATTTATAAATAAATTTGATACTTAAATTTGAATTTATTAAAATTTTAATAACTGAAAATGAATGAATGAGTTTGACAATTATAGTCAATGACAGTCAATAGTTTAGAATAGGGAACACTTAATCACTATTAAGTATGATTTTTTTTCCACCAATAAATTTCTGATTTGCTATTTATTAATATTAAGGTAGTTGTTAAGTAAAGGTATTACATAGGATGATGAATGTTCAGTAGAACAATGTCATGTAGAATAAGGCATTACAATGTGCTTAATTAATACCAATACCAATAAATGGCTAATATTGAAGTAATTTGCATGCTATAAGCAAGTAGTTAAGATACCCTAAAATAGAGTGTTACCATAAATGAATAAGGCAAGCCAAGTGTATTTCATCTGTGCAAAGTGCCTTCTGTTTGTTTAAGATGTGTCTGCTGTTCTTCATCTGTATGAAGGAGTCTGTTTATGGCCATAATAGTATTTACACAGGCTGCCCTCTATTACGCTATTGTTTATTTACCCCATAATAATCTGTGTGTGTGTGTGCATGTTTACTCAGGAGGCAGTACTTTCAAAGGACATGGGTGCTATGCAAGTTCATGTGTGTGCGTGTGTGTGTGCGTACTGTGAATCTATGCTAGAGTGTACGGACACATACGTAACATAACTTTCTGTGTGTGCTTCCAGACTTGGGATGCTTCACGCTCATGTGGGATGCAGATGAATGAGTAACCATGTGTGGCATTTGGACAGAGTGTACGGAGTGTGTTATAGTTCATATTTGTGTATGAGTGCATGGATGTCTACAGATTGGAGACAGTAGCGTAAAATCACTTCAGTCAGTGTGTGAACTGCTCTAACATGACAGCTGGTCTGAGCATGACAGGCAGAAATGCCTTTCATCACATTGTGCTTGATTTTCCTAAAACTAGTCTCAGATCAGAGACTTCCAACTTCAGCACAATTACATTTTATGAAAACACACAGTATACATTAAATATTTCTTCTCCTCTATATTTAGAAAGACTAGAGCAAGGGATTTTTTTGGCTGACATGTGCCTAATGTAGATTCTCACCTCAACCTAACCTGACCTCAACCTTGTTTCAAAAATAAACCCAACCAAATTCTCAAATTAACCCCAGTATAACCCCAGTCAATGCCTCAAAATTAAACTGAGTTAGCAAAGTCGTGTGTAAGGCTTCAGAAGTTTTTTCCTCAGCAGCTGATGACCAAACAACCGAACAACAGCAGATGTGATGTGACGCTGCACCAAATTTAAGTTTTTATTCCTGCAAATTGATTCATTTTTTAATGCTTTTTATGGCCTTTTATAAGGATAGGACAGTACAGAGATGACAGGAAAGCATCGAGAGCTATGTTTTTTTCTTAAGCACTCGGAAAAGCAAAATAAAACTCTGAAATGTGTCATGAAATTAGGGCCGAAATTATTAGTCAATGTAATTAGTCAATAAAAGTTGTTAAATAACTTTATACTTTATAAAATACTGGACAAAATAAAACGTAATAAAATCAAAACAAACTTTAAATAATCAATTATACTGATTAAATCAAATACAGTTACAGAATAAAATAAAACTAATAACAAACTAAAAACCCTCTACTAATAAAACCCTAATAAAAATCAGATAGTATTTAATTTTCAAAAAATATATATTTTTTATAAAGCTAAATAAATGTATTTATTTATTTAAATAATACAATTTAGAGCTTGTTTGCATGCTTCTACTCAGATTTAACATTGTGTACCGTACCCCTGACCTTGAGGCTGCACTGCTTGGCTCTACTCGCTGTGGGGCTGTTAATTGTGATAAATGGAGATGACACAGGCTGCAGTGTTAGCGCAAGGAGTCAATATCTTTTATGCCAGCGTTCCACACAAGCATAGCTGGGCAATTAATGAAAGATGCTTGGATGCAGAGCCTCTCCACCGGCATCCACACTTCATTCAGTAACCCCACAAAAGTGAGAGTGAGACAGTATACAGTACAGTTAATGAGTTACATTTATCAGTTTGCGCTGGCATAGATAGGGGTGTTTTCTATTGCCCCAGCATAATGCGCATATGGGTGAAAGTCTGTGTGAATGCATGTGAATATGACCGTAACTAACACATAAGCGCTTTTAAACACAGGAAACATGCTCACACAAATAAACACACTGCTCAAGTATGCTTGGAAGAGAGGATGTTGCCATGGAATATATTCCATTGGGACATAAAATAGGAAAATAGGACCACACTGCAAATCTGGGATTCAAAATCCAATTTAAACCCACAAATAAACAAGGATTAAGGATTCTGAAATATTTTAAACAAAGAAAAGTTACGGTGTAAACCGAAAAGAAGAACGTCCTTGAAATTGTTCTCCAAATTTGCTCTTATGATTTTGAAGGTCATCTGTCCTTTTGAAGTTACTAGCAATTTTGAATTATAAACACTGGTCCATATTTGTAGAGTAAAGTACATTTGAAGTTGTGTCAGTGTCAACCATGCATACGGGATGTGGTGCACTGTCAGCATTATACCTATTTTATAAAGCACTGTACAGTATGTGAAAATGTGCTACCTTGCTCGTTCAAAATTCGCAGACATTAGGGAAAGATATGCCTTAAATAGATAGTCAGTTTAGACTTAGTCTTAACTTGCTGTACCGCATCTCAGGGACAAAGCATATCGTAATAATTATCTTATTAATATCTGATCTTCTCGCTTTCTGCTGTAATGATTAGTTACTAGTGTGATGAATTAATGCTTACTTTTCTTTCAATTAATGTTGTCAATTTAACATGCTACTTTAGTGCAATTAATAGTAATTATAGAACAAACATAGCATGCAAAAATGGCCTAATTATTTATCTGGGGAAAAAAAAAGGACAGAAATCAAAATGCAAGTAAAGAGATGATTAAAAAAGCATGACAGATTAACTATAAAAATATTAACATAATAAACTTTCTTTATATTGCACCTTTTAATTAAGTTCAAAGTGCTTTAAATAAAATAATTAATATCAGTACATTACACATGAATACAAAAATAAAAATATGCTAAGATTTGAGAAACAATAAATCAACAAAATACATACAGCAGAAATGGAAATAAATGCTACAGGGTAAAATTATACATTTTTAACTTTCTTTACTGTCTAATTTTACTTGTATATTAATTTACTGTAAGTTGTAATGACTTTATAAACCGCTTTTTGTAAGATCTATTCAGTGCCCATCATGCCATCATCAAGTTAATTAATAATTAACTATTTGAAATTATTTTATAATCTATGTATTATTTAATTTAATCACTGATGAGTAACTGATATATTAATAATTATTATTTAAAACTGACTGACATCATGTCTGTTAATCATTCTCATTTATTTTGCACTGTTCTTTGTTGCCCATAGCTAAACTGATGTGTGTTACGTGCCGTTAGCTTTCTTCTTGCCAATAAAACTGAAAACTGAAATTGAAAACTAAACAAGAGGGAATAGATGCAGCGATAAACACAAAGGAGATTTGATGAAAGGCTTTGCTAATATTGTACTTTTTCATGATGAAATCTTGGATTTGACACAGTTAAACATATTATATTATCATATTTATATCTCTTCAAACAGAAGTTAGAATAGAAAGAACAAAAGAATGCAAAAGCCAAATATGCTTTCAACAGAGATCTAATTTAGTCTTCTCAAAACAAACAGCTCTCGCTAATTTGCATGTCTAATCTGCTGTGAGAATACATTTCCCACCAAAAAAGCAAAAAATAGAAGCAAACAAGAACATCAGTCCCTGTCCTAGCGTTGCAACATTGCGATGAACCAACACAAAGGAAGAAATGCCTTGTGGGAAGCCACTGCAAGCCCCTCTGATGGAAATGTGTTCCGTTTTAAGTGAGACTAAGGTTGTGAAAAATGTCGGATGGAAAGGGAAAATTGATTGGAAAGGGATGAATGAGGTTTTGTCTTTTTTTATGCAACAGCTGCCAGGTACCAGCTGCTTGTAAAGAGCCACTGACAGGCTAATTGAGTTAATTCACTCATTTCATTTAGGAAAGGATGAGGATCTGGGACAAAGTAGGCATAGTGATCACTGACTCAGTGAACAGAATATCTTTCTTACTCATGTTAAACCGTGGCAAGCTGCGAGAGAATCCCACCATTCTCTGGATCACAAAACAACATGTGTTGCATGACCGCACAAAACGTCATGCCCAAAATGAGGAGGCAAATAAATGTGGCAGAAAACACCCATTCACATTTAAATATGCCAATGAAACTTGACAAAGAGTGGGGGTTGCCAAGTCACAGTGAAAACACATGGGAGGTTCAGATGCAATGTTGACTGTGATGCAGAAAATAATCTGAATTAATATTATACACACTTGTATCATGCCTATGTGACTTTTTCTGGTTTTGTACTTAACTTAGACTTCACTTAATTAAGTGTTTCTTGATTACTAATGGGAAATCAAGGACGGAACGATATGTTCAAATTATGAAATCCTCCAGGTGTGACATCCATACCTTGGACCTTATTGTATTTCTGAACTATCATCTTCAGGCATCAGCTAATATTTAATTTTCATAATTATCCAGATTTTGGAATTGTTCACATGTTCTAATAGATCGTAATGACACATTGCTACAGATATTCTGCAGGAAGGTATATAGATATAGAATTTATCAATGACAAAGCAAATGACAGGTTTTGAACATCTTTGCAAATGTACATATACATAGTGCCTTGTGATAGAGCAATGACAAAACTGAGACAGTTCTCTTTTTCGACCAACCTAATAAAAAAAACAACACTTCTTCTTCTGAGAATCCCATTGTGATTTTGACCCTTTGTACAGTATTTTGACTTTAGGAAAGAATGCTATATTTAGAGAACTTGAGATCTGATGTATTTCCGTAGGTTCCTGGTCCATTGTTCTTAAGCACTCCCAGGTTACCAGCTCCACCTCAGGTTCATCTATACTCCTCATTTGCTTTAAACGCAGGCATTTTAAATGGCTCATCCAAAATCTATACTGCAACCTCAGCTCCTACAGAGTACTTGCCATTCAGCCTTTAACAAAAGTGCACTTCCTGTTCCTTTATCAAAAGCCCATCTCTGAAATCATGCACCGACCCCTCCATCAGAATATGTTCACTATCCTGTAATGCAGCTTTTGTGCAAGCCTTGGCATTCTTTACACACACTTTCCTTCGCACTTTTTCCATTGCCAGCTATCTCCACTTCAGGCAGCCCGGCTGTGCTCCATGCCTAGACTAATTAAGTGAGTTTAAAGAACAAACGCATTTGGTGCAAGCCATCCAACTTTTAAAATGTCCAAAAGCTTCCAGTGATTCCCTAATTACCATATTAGGCAAAGCACAATATTAATTTAAGTGATTTATGATAACCCTCAATATGCTTTTAAAATGAACTGCGACAGTCTGGGGGTGATAAAACCAAGTCTTTAAGTGAGTTTGATATGCCAGCACTCTACGTTTAAATCTGTTGAGAAAGAATTAAGCTACTATGAAGTCATTCTTTTCCTAATGTTAAACTATTAAAACCAGTATTTCCCAACCTAATGGAAAATTTGACTCATTTCAATTAACCAGTTAATTTGAACAATTTGTTCAGCTACTTTTTTTGCGCAGTTTTGTGTGTCCCTCTTTTAGTTTACTGCAGTCATGATTCAGCTACAACTAAATATAAACACCTTTGCTAAATTCTGCTTTTCTGTATTTCTCTTTTATCAATTTAATATCAGCAGAATAAAAATGTTTCCAGGGACCCTCTGGAACCCTTTGGACATGGTTGGGAATTGCTGATTTAAACTGTGGCCTCGTCTGGTATTGAGAAAATGACAAAATGCCATTAAAGCAGTTTCCCTTATAAAAGCTATGTGAACAATTGCTTCTAATCACTGTTTTTATAACACTCATTTCATACTCGCCCCAAATCTCTCCCACGACACCCAGAGCGGAGAACCAAGAAATATTTACACAACCAATTCTAGACCAATTTGATCTGAAGCTATTCAATTCTGAGTGACACAGGAACATATAAGGTCGCATAGAAAAATCATCCCTAAATGGCAAGGAGCTGGAAGACTGGCGATCATTGCAATTCTCAGCTGCAAGCTCATTTTCAGAGTTTGAGAATTTCAGAAAGGGATTTGAAAGGATCCATTCAGAAAAGGAACTCCCAAATGGCTTAACGTCATTATTATTATGAGCTACATTTCCAGGAGATGCGGCAGAGGAGCAATCACTAAAAGAGCACTGAGACCCAGCGCTGACACAAAATACCGAGCAGGGCTTTAGCACTAAATAAGCCACCATTTACACTGCGGTACATATACAAAAAAAACAATAATCAGCTTGACTGGTTATGAGAAAGTGAGCCTGTCTTCAAAAAGAACAACGTGGCTCAATGCAAAGTCCATTTCTAAGTACTTAAGCGGTAGTTCGCTGCTCAGGGTATCCTCATCTGTGTTTACACTCAGTACATGTTCGATTAGTCACGCAAAGATGCTGCGATGCATGAACCATGCTAAATCATAGACATGATATTGACCTCTGGGATATTAAAACTACAAAAATAATGGGCTGTACCTGCCGTTGCTAAGATACACTGAGTGCTGAATGCCTTTGGAAGTGCCTGAAACCCCTAAACCTCAACAGTACACTCAAAAGGGTTGTTCCAGCTCTAACAGATTCAATGCAAGCAGGGCTTCATAAACACGACTTCTTCAAAACAGAACATAATGAGACACGTACGGCACTCAATACACCACACTATGTTGACAGAAGCCAAACAGCCCCAACCGCAGCAAATTTATAAGGAAACCAGATATCTTGTCATCTTAAGGAGAAACTGATAAGCCCACCGCATGCATCTGAAATGTTGTTTGTCTTCTTCAACTTGTGGAGAGCGAGAAGCCTTTCCACTCCTTACATCTCTGTGATGAGTTAATTAGAACTGTGTGCTTATTGAACTGCACTGGGTCGACTGTAATTTGACAAAAGCTTCCGGTGCTTAACCAGACCGAAGGAGTCGTGTGTACAGGTGAAATTATTCTTCCTGTGGGGTGCTATGAACAAACACACAAACAAACACATGTCCTGTGGGGCGAATGAAGACTGGAAGAATCGAAGACTCTCGTTTTCTGCAGGACTGGTAGTAAAGGATCCCTTCCGAGCTCCCGTCAGGTGTGCCAAGGTGTAAATAAAGGGCACAATTGACTTGTAAACAACTGGCGGCATCATGATGGAAATATGCTATCAAAAGAGCTAGAGGGAGGAGAGCGAAACGATAACGATGTCATTCACGGCTAAAGAGGGCAAGATTACACATTCATAAGCCTCTCTTCCTCGCAGATGGCTGTTTTCTTCTGGCCTCAATTTTATCACAATCATCAGCACAACAGTCAATCATCTCAGATCTGACCTTTTGACCTCTGTAGCTGCTGGGGGGAAAAAAAGTTAGTCAGCCTTCGTAGGCCAGGGAATGAAATGTGCGTATCGCATTCTTGGAATACAGAATTTCCTCTGAGATCACAGCAACCGCGCTGATGTGCTGAGGCAACGAAAAAGTAAAATATAAGTCGATTAGCAGTTGTATGGAATCCTAATTGCTTCTTTGCACTCCTGCCAGCCACATGGGACATTTCATAACCCTGGCAAAAGCTGCAAAGCCAAAATCAGAAGACTGTGTCTTCACTCACTAAGTATTTCAAAACTCAAGTTACGATCAGTCGTCACTCAACTCACTTTTCTTGGAAAAATACTATCCACAGTGCTTGAAGTGATAAAACACTTATTAATGGTAGCTGAAGGCTTGTATGTTTTGACTGTCAGAGTTTCAGCACATTACTTCGTAATGGTGCCAAACTGGGCCACGGTCCAGAGCGGAGACTAATAAACTTGCTGCATCCTTTATAAGGCTAAAAATAAAGGCTTTTTTTCTTCTTTACCTTTCAGTGATGTCATGTTATATTATTGAGAATATATGATATGCTTGTGATGCATTGCAAAGCTTCTATTATAAGCTAGAATTGACATTCTTTTAAAATGTCTTGCAGCTCAGCTGAGGACTGGCAGGGGATTGTGTCCTGTCCCTGCTTGTATTTACTGTCTACAGAATTCAATAGCACACCCACACACTGCTGACTCACATTGGCAATGATCTCCCCCGTCGAAGGATAGCCATTAATTACCTCCACTGTCTCCCTTAAAATCTCAGTGACAAATGATAGTTTATTGACAAGTGTTATTTGACTATATTTAGACAAGGCAAACAAAAGAGAACAAAAAAATAGGACAAGAAAACACATTTTTAAATCCAGCATCAATAATAGTAATAACAATAATCATACTGATAATAAATGCAACAAGTGTGGAAAAAATTTGAATGGCAAAAATGTGCACTACTGAAAAAATATTTTGTTCAGTATACGTAAATGACACTGTAAAAATCTGCTTGAGTCATTGAAATCTATTTGACAATGCACTGCACTCACTCGAAACACTAGTGATACAATGGAAAGCCACACGGTGTACTTGCATAAAAATAAGCCTCTATAGTAACTGTCACCAGTACCAACAGACAAGAGCTACACCAAGATAATATCATTAGATTGATACACACAATACTAAAATAATGCTTCAAATATGACTAAAGCAACACAAAATGCACATAACAAGGATCACAAAAAAGGAGAATCTAACTTTTTAAATGACATCTTAACAACTGTGATTGTGTGCGCAGAGGGTTCTGGGAAAGCCTCTCTGGAAGGGGGGAAATGTGATTTTAACAACGATTTGCCATAGCCTAAAGGTATGTGCATTGCATTGCCTTTTCATAAGGCATTTTCTACAGTACGTTGTAGTTTAAACAGTGTTACAAGAAAATTGCAAGTCCCGTCCTCTACATTTTTCCACTGTGTATGAGGTAATTTACAGTTAACCAATTAAAAGGTTTCCACTGCATTGTAGCATGTTTACATTCTCTTTACTGATAAAAAGACTTTCATTTTACCAGTTAAACCACTATGTGCTTTCATGGGTAATTGTCGTACCTGTGTATGGAGGATGCGACTCATTGCTCCAGTGTTTTTCTGCAAAAACCTTCAAACAGCACAGCGCTCCTTTGCTCCAATTGCAGCTGTCCGGATGCTCCGCTCCGGGGTGACAGACCTCTGTTAGAAAAACAACAGATATGCACCCAAAGGATGGCCAGGGCAGCGCTTACATCTGGAAATAAACGGGTTGATTCCGCGCACATTTGAACCGCTGTCTCATTTTCACCCAGTTCTAGATAAGTTATTTTTAATACAGGCGCATATATCCTTATTGTTTAGTGGTTCAAGTGAACGTTTAATCCTCTTCTGCTCTTCTGTCAGGTTTGAGTTTTTAAGGTCCTCAGAGGCAGGTGTTTATTCAGACGCGATCCCAGTCACGCGCAGCAATCCCAGTCAGTGTTCCCTGCTTTATATGATAAGCGTTCCGACCTGCTCCCCTGCGGCTGGAACTCAACTTTTCCCAGAGTAATGTCACTATATGCTCTATTTCTTCTGCAAAATGATTCGTTTCTTGTAAACACGGCAGATCTTCACGTCGCCTTCTCGCGCAGAGAGTGACCCTCTGTTTGTGTCCCATCGGTCAACAGTAACGCGTTCACATGAAGCCCCTACATGACAGCGAGGAGGCGTCACTGCGCGCGGATAAGAGAAATCGACGTTCGGATTTTGCGCGCGTGCGGCTAAATGTTGTCCTGCGAACGAAATGTGACGGCAATTGTAAGAAGTGTTTCTGACGCGCGAGCGGAGTTCGCCGGTACAAACTATCCCGTGCCGTTCCCACGCGGGCTACGCGTCTTCATCCTATCCAAACGCTTCATTTCCTCGCGTGCGCACAGCAGCCTTCATAATGAGTCAATTCCATTCTAAAGTGAGCATCACCATACCCCGCTCACTCCGAAAGGGGATAGCACTTGAAGCGTGTTCTCTGGAGGGAACAGGGTTCCATTTGGCACACCACCCGCCAATATCTACCGACGTCACTAGCACCTTTTTTAACAGAAAGTTGTGCCTAATGAACATAAAACGTTCTGGATAACATCGAGTTATTACAGTTGTTTGAATCAAACGCAGATACAACTGTGTAAGTCGTGTGGCGTTTAAATAACTAAAAAAAAAAAACAAAGAACCACAAAATATGTAAGCACTATAACATATAGGTATTTTCCCGCGAAACACCTACTTCATGTTAAATTTATAATACTTAATTTCATGTCTTTAAAGGTATCACGAGGGCCCAAAAGAAGAATCACGTGAAAGGGCAACGTTCGAGCGCAAAATATTTTTGTTTAAAAAGGGTACATTCTGACTTTATCTTGTGCTGACCTAGCAAATTAAAACACCCTTTATCAAAATTAGTTCATACCTCCCCGAAAATGAATTTAATTCGCACACTGATTAGAATCAGACATCACAGAGGCGCTGCTTGGGTTTACATAATCCCGTACTCTTTGATCGAATGGGGTGTTTTTTTGTCATGCAAAAATTTAAATGAATGGTAGATCTTTGGTATGCTGTTTCATGTGCTCTTTTTTAGTACGTTGGAATGAATGCTGACAATATGATCATTCGTCCCTCTTTCATATGAGGTAGGTATAGGTGTAGAGAGAGGACAGATATTGGATGAATGTCTTGTCTTAGAGATACGCACGCTCTTGATGTTGCGTGGCTTCAGTGGATGCTGCTGCTCCTCGCGCTTCTTTTTACACAGTCTGTCACTTCTTATTTCCAAAGCAACATTTTTTTTACAAAGAACTGAAAGTGCTGTATATATTAATTATTTAGCATGTTAAACAGCATGTTCGTTTTCATTTCCGACTACAGGTTCTTCCATTTATTGAGTTTTCCTAGTCAAGACTAAATAATTTGATCTTACATATTCTGAATAATACAAACTATAAATCAATGAATAAATTAATTTATGGCATATTATATTCATTTGATTCCATCAAAAAATAAGTGTTTTTTGTAACCATTTACATTTATTTCAAAGCTACAATTAATCTATTTTTACACTTCTAAAACTCCTAATAGTTCTCTCACAACAACATTTAAAACTTGCTATTAAAAGTAGAAAAAAACAGCAAATAAATACTAATACCTGTCATTTCAGTATCAAACATCACATTAATGTGCTTGTTCATTGCAGTTTCTTTATAAAGACCTCAGTTGACTTTAGTCCAGTTGCTTTCTAAAGAAAGGGAAAAATTTGAAATGCATTTACCTCCACAAGTTGATCTAAGAACACTATGTACAAATAAGTAACAAATAAGTAAATACAATATATTGCAATGTGATAATTAAAAGGGCCAGCCTTAAGGTAGTCAGTGATGGGTTGTTTCTAAGTCGTATGACTTTTATTTTGGTCTTTTCTTTGGTTAGTAAATAGCATATTTTAATTCACTTAACATATTTTTACTGTTACCTGAGAACATTGAAATTCAATAAAGCAATGCTGTACCACAGTGTAAATAATGTATTTCCTCTTTGGGATTGATTTATTATTATTATTATTATTATTATTATTATTATTATTATTATTATTATTATTATTATTATTTAATAAATAGTGACATCAATAATTTCATTCATGTATTTAACATGTTAATTTAATATAAATGTTTTAATGTGTGAATAACAAAAAAATAATTATTCTTTTCATAAAATGAAAACAGCAATATGTCACAGAAAGGGCAATAAGCAGAGTTGGTTCTTCCAACTGATGAGGATGAGTTGACCTTCAGTAACTGTAACGAGTGTGTGTGTGTGTGTGTGTGTGTGTGTGTGTTTGAATGTAAAAGATTTTGATTGAAATGAAGATTGGATGCATCAAATTCTAAAAGAAATTTTCATTTCATTTGAAAAGAAAATGTAATATCTGACATCTCTCATGTCGGGATGTCAGAAATATATCTATTCTGCCGCACTTCCCGAGATAACCATTTATGACGAAACCATTCATTGTCACAACACCTGCTGTACTATACATCTCATTTTACTTTATGGCATGCTGTCAGCTCGCCCGTGATACATTGACATCCACTTTTCTATATGGTGTACATGACTCATTCATATCGTCACTAATCACCATATTTGAACAGAGACGGAAATGTTAAGGGTGATCTTGTCCTCCCAAAGGGAATTGGATTTTTAGGCAGACCGAATTGAAAAGCTTTAAAAGCTTTAAAAGCAAGAGAAATATACATTAATAAAGTATGCGCTTATGCACTTCACAAGATCATTTTCTGTTTTCCTTTTAGGCTTGAAAATGGAAATGAAAGTTCTTCTCATTTTTAATAGGCTGGGGAGATTATCCTTATCCTTATTCCATACATCATTTATTTAGGATATGATTGAACCCACACACAGGTAATTGGTTGAGTAAAGAACAGCTATGTATAAAACCTTCCCTTGTTTAAATGGAATAGCCTTTTCATTTTTGGGGTCTAAATATAACAGTGTAATTTGATGCTGGGCATCTTATGTTTCCAGGATTTGTTCTGTTTAATTCGTCTTGTTCATCACTGCTAATTTAAGAGAAAGAGGATGACATCATAAATGCTACTGCGAAAAGCCAAAGATCAAGTGCATGAAAGTAATACTCAGTGTACTCAGACTTTCAGCACAAATGTGAAAGAGTCATTCTGGTTCTTCACACACTCACTAGCATTTTTTGAATTCCATAAAACACCATTTAGTTCGTTAAAAAAAAAAAAA
Organism: Enteromius viviparus; assembly: GCA_032353835.1. Classification (NCBI taxonomy): domain Eukaryota; kingdom Metazoa; phylum Chordata; class Actinopteri; order Cypriniformes; family Cyprinidae; genus Enteromius; species Enteromius viviparus. The sequence continues at coordinate 4,812,894 of JAUCNO010000710.1, read as the reverse complement.
AAGCCTTTTGTTTTACCGAGACACAGGAAATGCCCCAATAAACCATGTTTACTGATCGGCTAGACTCCTCCCTCATGGATCAACCTAACTCCAAACACACCCAATCACAACATTTATGCTGCGTCCGAAATCGCCTACTTCCCTACTATATAGTAGGCGAAAAACAGCATGCGAGGCGAGTAGTATGTCCGAATTCGTAGCAGTCGAAATTCAGTAG
>JAUCNO010000710.1:4766289-4780206 GCA_032353835.1 Enteromius viviparus | reverse complement strand
CAGCTCCTCCCCGACTGCTTTCGGCTAATCTCGCCGATCGGTCTGCGCAGCGCAGCATGAGCTCGAACGCACCTAATGTCACAGTTTGCTTGTTTGTTTATAGGCTTGCTCATTTATTTATTTATTTCATATTTCACATTGTTTGTCAATTAAAATGTAGGCCAAAAATAAATGTTTTAATCTTATGCCAGTTATGTTTTTTTTTTTTTTGGTGTCACTATTTTTTATAATAACTTTTTTGATTTACATTATTTGGATTTATGTGGGCAAATGACCTTAATCATATTTTAGTACTTAATCCAATAAACGTGTTGATATTAACAGTTATTTTCAAGATCCAATTCAGTGTTTTTATACACACGCAATACGTGTGCTTCTTGCACCGTTAATATGTATCATAAATCGGTCGACTGCCACCTACTACCAAAAAAATATTTTCCACCATGCAAAAACTTTGCAGTAAGCAATGCCACATTGTTACTTTTTAAATGTGACTTTCTCGAACATTTGTTTGCATTTCTTTCAGCATTTATATTAAATCTAAACAGCAAAGCATCACATGGTTCAGTCTTTCTTGCTGTCTTTTTTTGACAACCTGTTTCTTAGGAATGGTTGGTTAGCTGCAGACTGTTCCCCTGGAGTAAATTGGCTTTCCAGTACAGAGCTGAATTAGAACCTATTTGTGAGCAGGGCTGCAGACATGATTAGCTCAGAGTAGAAATCCATTACCTCTCTACAGCTGGTTGACATGTTGGTTTCTGCAACCTCCACAGTAAATACAAGCGCCAATAATGCTCACGAAAGCCAATGCACGATAAAGTGGGAGTTTTGCAACGCTGGGGAAAAAGTGCTCATGAATTTAAGAGAGTACATTTACTCCAAGGTACTTTATTTTCTTTCAGTCTTTATGACTGCATTTTAAAATAACTGTATTAATGTCTCTGCAATGCTGACAGAATCTTATTGAAAGTGCAATAAAGAACACTGTAATGAATAATGATGTGCAACTGAATCTAAATCTGCATTTAAAGTTTAAATTGCATTAAAACTAGATTTTTGCACATGTACCTCACTAAATACATAGCCATGAAATAACTACACGTTTTTCTCCAAAGGTTGCTTCTGACAGCCTTGTCGACCCCAACAAAGCTGTCAAAAGATGATAAAAGACTGTGAATCAATTAGAGAAAATGTAGACCCACACAGAGATCTGCACACCTAATCGAACAGCACTATATGCATTGTTTAATGAGACAGAGTCACAACAACAATGGAAGAAAAGGAAAAAAGAGAGTGAAAAAGAGGTAGAAAAAAAACAGGAGGTCTCATTATAATTCAAGAGGACCCGTGTGAATATGACCTTTCCTCTCTCCACTCACTGCACGTGTGTTGTATAGCTAAATCACATCCATGGGATCATTATTTATAAGGCACTGAATGTTATGCTTTTCTTACAGTCAAGGGGACAGAGACAGCAGCCATATTTAAAATAATTTGTCCAAGACACCAGCATATGGTGCAATGATTTTCATAGATCCGTACTTGTAGATAATATATCTGCACGTCTGTTGTCACTCAAACAGCAAATTTTCTTCTCTGGCTAGATATTGTTTATCTGTGTATCATTGAGTGTGTGTACACGTAGATTATAGAATATTTGATTGCATTTAAAAGAAATGTCCAATTCATGAAAACCTGCAATCATAGACTGCACAGCACACAATGTTTGCTTTCTGCTCATTCTGTAACCATTGGGTTTGAAGAGTTCATCTGAATCTCTCCACCTCCCCACTTCCACCTGTCTAGATATGTCGTGCCTATTCAAGCAACAGCAGCAGTACAATCTAGCAAGTAATTCAAAAAGCAGTACACTTTGTAAATTAGTTTAATTTCTAACCCTTTTTTGGTTTCACTTTATTTTGATGGTCCCTTTAACGTATTCTGTTGATTATCAGTAACATTGCACCTACATATCTACTCTCAATAGAGTGCTAGAGTATTAGTAGACTGGTAGGATTAGAATAAGTTAATATTTACTTGCAAAGTTACTTATAGTCAGTAGAGCGTCTTTTGGGAGACCATCACAATAAAAAACAGATATTAATTAGAAAGTGTTTTAATATTCTAATGAGAGTTACTTAACTTACTCCTGATGGTGCAAAGCTACTTATTGTTAACAGATTGTTCAAAAGGGACCATCGGGAATAAAGTGTTACCCTTTTTTTTCTTAAGTTTTAAGTTTTTTTTTAATCTGAAAGAAAATATATTTTTATTTTATTTTTAATAAGTAATGCCTGTTACGTTTTCCCTGTGTATTGACTGACTGCTCATGTGTTGCTGTATTGAGATAAATCAGGAGTAAATTACCATGATGTTTACTGTAGTTCTAGGCTAAATATGAACATGTATTCATGTACTCATTTAAGTTCCTTGACACATTATTTTACCTTACTTTTTTGTTTTAGAAAGTAATACAATATTGTAAAGCATTATCTTAACTTTCCACAATGCATTGTGTTTTAAATGTAAGTTACAGTGTCAACGTCCTTATTGAAAAATTTAAAAAATAATACCACAATTGCAAGTTACACTGAATACAAATTTAGAAAGATAAGAAAGGTTTACTGCAACTTGTTTCACATGTAAACATGATATTCATTCAGCCAAGGTGCTTTACTGGGTCTGAGGATTATGTCCATAATCCTGTCAGTTATCAACAGTAAGGATTCATATCTCAGCCTGTTGATTCATTCTATCAGTGGCAATCTCTATATCTCTCCCGGAAGACCTCTTGAAGGGTAAGCTTTACTGGCCTTTGTTCACAATACAGTACATGCATATTCATCTTGCTTTAGTTTTCAAACAGGAAAAAAAAAAACAGTGAGCCTTTTTATGACAATTCTGTGGTACTTTACATGTAATGGATGTAGATTATAGGTGTTCATCACACTAGTGCAGTGCTAATAGCGATTGGGTATAAAAACAGTTATGTAATGAAAACTCAGCTGCTGTTCTAACTGGTTTTGCTTCACCTGTTTGCATCAGCCTCGCAACTTTAAGCGATTACATTCCTTCTTTCAAACTACTGTGTGACCTTCCACATGACCCCCATTCACCCTCTAATAGATTTTGTGGGCAGTTTCTAAATGAGCTTCAGCCTGAGAAACAACTGTGCTGGATCTTTTTAGAACCATTGATTAATCGCAAAAAAATGCTCAAGACTGCACAAGATTTAATGGTTATCTCTTATAATGAAATGCAATATTTGTATTTCTGCTTTTCGTGCCATACCTGTAAAGAAATACTTGTTTTAATGTAAAAATAAGAATGAAATCCATATAACACTCACAGTCCTGCTGAAGACAGTGTAGCGTTTGGTCCAATCGGGCACAAACTATCTGTTGATTTAGCAAGTGTTAACAATCTTTGGTGCCACTTTCATCAACCCAAGAGGTAACTCAAGGTGCAAATACGAGTGTCTGTGTAACCTCCCCCCTTTTGGAATTCATCACTCTTCAAACCAGGAGGACATGATTGCCAATCCAAACCCTTGAAACCATCCGGACTTCAAGACTGCATCGGACCCTCACCAAAGAGGCAATGCAAGTATCGTACATATAACTAAACAAAACAGAGGTTTAATATTAGTTATGGCACTGATGGTTTTACAGGTGGTCAACTGACTCTCTTTTCATAACTTCAACTCTAGCTCTTTCTTAATGGTTCACCCTTAAGCCTTGCTTTGCACTTTCCTTATAGTGTGAATGCATTTATACATGTGAGTTAACGTAAAGTTAAAACTTTTGCACAAATTACATGAATTTCTGATTCTGTCTTGCAAATAAATGTCCCTTTACAATCTTGTAATTAACGACAGAATTCATTTTGGGATAAACTAACCCAGTTTTACAGGCAGGTCCCAAACTAGGATTAGGTCATAGTTCAATTAGGACATTTAAGTAATTTTTATAAATGCACCTTTGAAAAAAGCATGTATGCTTGATGTGAAAATTCTATAAAATACACTTAAATTTAATATACAATCTAAAGTTAGTGTCTTATGCATGTTTTCTAAACAGGGCAATGTATCTTCTTTTAAGAGCTCATTAAATACTCATAAGACACTATTTTTCGCAGCATATGCATTTATGCTCTCCTAACTAAGGCAGGACCTCTGTTTTAGACATTGCAATGATTATCAATAAGACAACTGGCTTAGGACTATATCGCTGCCATAGTGAGCAGTGATTTTTTTTTTTTTTTATATTGATGTATAAATGGATCGTCTCCACAGTCAACAGTATCTGATTGAACAAATGACTTCAACTTTACAGAAAACATCCTTCTTCTCTCAGGCAATGAGGCCATAACAGAGATTATGTTCAGAGATCATGCAGCGGAGGTCTCAATGGTCGTGCACAGAAGACACTTAATCAAACAAATGAGTCCTTGGTAAGAGGCAGCCACATACACACATAGGTCCTGCTCAGTGCTCAGATCATTCCTTTTTCTAAAGGCTGCCTGCATGTAAAGTTATTTTCATAAATCATGTGCTGCTCGGTATGCACCGCTGTTCACGTCGGTGTTTAATCAGGCAAGTAATGTTGTTCCAGTTTGGAATCTGACAGCTCCCAAGGGTAACTTTTGACACCTGTCAACATTTACAATGAACCAATATTGCATCACAATTAGCATTGAATATTCAAGTATCGTTTGAAAAGACTGGATTCTGGACTCATGAATCACTGTGTTGCAATTAATAGTATTAGACAATCAAACCACTGCTTTATGCTGTAGTGTAATGACTAGAGGCGAAACGGCAAGCCTTGGGAAATCTCTCCACCATCACGATTACGGTGTTTAGTTAAGTGACAAAATCCATCAAACTGTGAGGAAAAAAGAGAGCAAAAGTAATTAGCCAACATGAGGAAAAGACCCAGCAACACAATATAAGCACCTTGTTGGGACAAAGAAGCAGCCTGGTTGATGCCATTGTGCCCTGTTCAAAACCTCATCTGATGGGTGAAACCAATTTAGACCTCAGGATAATTGACTTTCTCCTCTGTCTACTTTATTAGTCTGGAAAACTGCATGGAAAGACAGGTTTCCTTGTTTCTAGAACATCTTATGTGGGGGTGGGGTTATGGATGGGGGGTTAAGTGGTGTCTTCAATAATTACTGGTTTAATGGGACACACATTACAAGTACTCATATTGCCTTTGTGGTAGCTGTTGGATGCTGAGAGTACATGCTTGATAAAACAACTTGAGAATTTGTGGTGTAACTTTATTGATGAGAAACACAATAGAATATCATTATATTATTAACATAAAATCCATACTAGGGCCATTACAGGCTGCATCTAATTCAGAGATTAACAGATATATTGCACACATAGCATTTGTTATTATAAAAGTATCTTGTTGTCAGTTATTCCTTTAATCATCAGTAGTAGGCACAATTCTACACATCCATATCTACCTAAAACAAGCAGTATCTGCCTCTAGGATGATTTCTTATAACTGGGACACTCAAACTTATTCAAAATCTAATATTCACTTCTGATATCAAAAATTGCATATATTAGAATCAAAACACTTCTTTTTCTCTTCTACGACTAAGCAAGGTACGTCCATCATTTAGTACTAAAACTCCAACTTCCCTAAATAATCTACTTCCTCAATAAACCTGCATTGCCTCGTAATGCCAGAGTGTAACTTGAAAGCACTCTTTCCTATCTTTTTTTAATATCCTTTTCTTTGTACAATCTAAAAGGATCAAGCAATTTGCCCAACTGGTGTTTCCTTGAGAACCTACTGATTGCGACAGCACTTTCAAAACATCTTCTTTGTTTTTGTTTTTTTGTTTGTTTTTTTCAAAAAATGCCTCTCTTTGTGAAAGATCAAGCAAAGATTTTCCTCACCTGCTGTCTTCTTGAGAGTTATGGCAAGCGATTGATTCCAGCAACACTTTCAAAGCTGATGATAAATAACTGAAGGATTTTAAAAGACAGGTTTGTGAGGTTTTTCCAAACTTGCACCTATTGTTTGCCTGCAATACTGGTTGTTTACAATTCACAGAGTAACACTGTAAAAAATAACTGTAATCACAGCAACTAGCATTGTTATCATAAACTAACAGATGCAATGGCATCAAATAGTTAATCTCCTTTGCAAAGGTCTGTTTTCTGTCTGGAACCAGGGCACATCATTCTCTCTAAGCTTAAGGGAAGTATAAAGGCAGGCAATAGAGACAGAACACATTGAAGCACAGAGTACTTAATCTGACACACTCACACAGGAGGCTAGAACAAGATCCAATGCAACACAATTTGTATCACAGAACACAAAGAAGACACTTAGAGACAAGAGGCCAGTTAACTTGAAGACAAATACAAGTGTAGTTACTGACTGTAGTTTGTTTGTCCTTGCACTGTTTATATTTTAAAAACCCGATCTGCAAAAGGAACAATGCAAAACAGGTGGAAAATATGGCCAAAAATCTATGAGGCACATACTTGACAGAAATTTCAAGATGCAGAATGTTGCTTAAGGACTTCGCTGGGACTGGTATAATTTATCACCTGAGAACACAACACCCTGAAGGGTTCAATAAACTCAGTTTTTTGTCTAAATTAAAATGTTTGTTTTGGTTTAAGAATTTAGATTTATAAAAAAATGTATAGTACTAATAAAAAGGTTACGAACCAGAGCTCCTTGCCTCTCAAGTACATCTCTGTACTCCGTGAGCTACCCGACAAACTTACCATTAATGAAAATCTATAGATATGAAGCTGACTATGTGTGATGCTAACATACAATAGCAAGTTTTCAAATAACAGAGCATGTTAATATTCTTTTGATATTCAAGTAATTGTGTGAAAATTACACTTTATTAATCAAGCCTCTGTAAATTTATTTGAAAAGGATTAAAAGATGTCAAAGATGAGACTCAAAAGATGAGTTTTAATGACTAGTGTTCATTTCTTTTGAAATCTGCTGAATGTATTTCAGGTCTCTGACAGTGCACCCAGTCATGTTCATGCCATGGGACCTTTCGGTACGAGGCTGTCAGTTCCGTACGCATTACATACCGAATGATTCAGACTCATACTTTTATATTTGGAAAAAAAAAGAGAGAGAGAGAATAAATATGCTTTCAGTGCTACGCTCATCAAGGCAACGTGCTGACTGCCCCTCTCACCCCCAAACAGACTAGCACAACAGTGGCCCATTTGTTGAAGACATGATCTGTGCTGTCTGCAGGAAATGTGATATACTGTACACTCATCTTTCTATAAAAAAACTAAAAAAAAAAAATTGAAATAGAGTTCCATTTAAAAAAAAAAAAAAGTTATTTCTATTAGTTTATAACTACTACAATATTACATTTCATTTTTTAATAAGGAACATTTGGTTTTGGTTATAAAGGAGGTTTTGTTTTATTTGCTGCTAACAAGAAACCCCAAAAGATGTTTAGAATTTTCTATGCTATTGCTTGTTTCATCTTTTTCTTTTTCTGTGTTTTGATCGGGAGATTCTGTACTCCTAAAGGACAAATTTAATAGCCCTCTACAGTGAAAGTTCTGTCAATGGGAAATAAGCGTTGTCTCATAAATGATGGGATTTCCATCAATGGTGGAGGAAAAGAATAGATCACTTCGAACATTCTGTTGACATTACTGGAAGAATGCATGTTCATACCTTTGAGAGAACATAGCCAGAAAATTAGCCAAAGTTCTGAGAATTCCCTGTTAGCATGACATGTTCTGGAAGACTGAAATAAGAATTTTATTTACCTGTCAAACTTACTTAGTACATAGTACTCACAAGGAATTCTATGAGGTAAACAAAGCAAATAAGATTCAGTTTCCTTTATTTAACAAATGACATCTACTATCGTATTTTTAGTGGGGTTATTATTGTAGTAGGATTACTACCAGGAGAAAACAGACTGACTAGCACTAGCCTGTGCAAATGTTGAGTCCAAGCCCACAAAAAACATATCCGAGTTGCTCAAGGCTAGCGGATCCATCAGGTGGAGTGTGCTGGCAGGTCTTGTCGTAAAACTGTCGAAAGGTCCACTCTCCTTTCATCACCTAATAAATCTACGAATGTAGCGCACAGCTCTACTATTCCATAGCATAGCATGCTAACCAAAAGCGAGTGCCAGAAAGTCATGATGAAGTAAGTGGATGAAAAAGATTGCTGATGACTCTGTCCCCAGTCGCAGTACATCACCAAGGCTGGGCGTCTCACCAAGATGACCTGGACATGTCATGTCCTGTTTTGCTCTAAGGGTTCAATTCGCCCATCCAGCTGTCGTGTATGAGATGAATGCGTGTGTCTGTGTATTTGCGTCTTTTTCTGTCTTCCCCTCCCCTCTCCTCTTGGTCTGGTAAATTAAACAGCAAGCATGGTAAAGCTATAAGACAGCGCTCAGAAACGCTGGTGCAATGTTACAAATTGCAAAATCAATGATGCCAGCCTGGTCACCCCCATCTGTCCATCATCTTCTGACAAGATGAATTCACCTGCACTCTGACAATTACCTGCTGGCGGCTATGTAGGGCTGAGGTGCTGCTAGGCTGGAGGGGACCTGGGTTTTATTGGAAGATTACATACCATATATTCCTGTCAAGTAGAAGAGTGCTACAAACATGTGGAGTTTGATGGGACTTGTTCTAGGTAGGTATTACATTTATTTTTAATTAATTTGACAGTAATAAGTGGACATGAAATGTGACCCAGGACCACAAAACCACTCATGAGGATCCATTTTTGGAAACTAAGATGTATACTTCATCTGAAAGCTGAATAAATATGAATATATTGATGCATAATTTTTTTAGGATAGAACAATATTTAGAGACACAATTATTTGAAAATCTGCAATCTGAGAGTGCAAAAAATTCTAAATATTTTGAAAACAACCTTTAAATAAAAGTTTTGATACATTTAATTTTTTAAATATTTTTATGAAACATTTTTTCTTAATATCCTCAAGAAAAAAGGAAAAATTTATCATTTTGACATCATGTATTTTTCTCTACTGCTTCAAATATGCCAGTGTTACTGATTTTAAAGGAACAGTTAACCCAAAAATTTTTAATTCTGTCATCATTTACTTACCCTCGAGTAGTTCCAAATCTGTCATGTTCAGCTGGATGTGCTAGTCCACTGATGGCACTCCAGCTCCAGCAAACTGTTTAACTGTTTTGTGTCTGATTCATTCATGGACATGTCACCGCCCATCTCATCTGTGGTCAAGGTTCCCCATTGATGTCTCCGCCCTCCCTTGTATGTTGCCATAGCCACTTATGTCTAGTCTCCTCCCACTGACCTAGTTTTTTACATGTATTAAAGTTCCGGTTGTCTGTTAGTAAGGTTGCTCGTCAATGTGGATGTTACCCTGTGTTCTCCCTTTGTAAGCCATTCCTGTTTTTCGTGTCTCTCAGTGTTTCCCTGTCTGGATTATCGACCACGCCTGCCTTTGGATATTGTTTTTGATGATGATGTTGCTGTGTATTGTTGCAGCTAAGTCCAAGAAAAAAATTCTGTAAAGGATAATGAAGTACAACTCAAGTCAACTCAAATCAACCTTCAGATCTTCAAAAAGTCTTTTAGTTTTATCATATCTGTATATAAAAGATACAGCATTACGATTGTCATAAAAAGCAGAGCTTTTGGGGGTGTGCCATGTGGGTGGAACTAAAGAGTGACTAGCACTTGCGCCAATAGCAACAAAACACAGGCATTTGATGCTGTTTTAGAGGTCAAATAGATGTCTATCAGATGTCATTAAGATGTTTATGATTTAGAACGATGTTAAACTGACATCTGAAAGAAATCTGCCAGACGTTAGTAAACAGAAGATGCTTTCCAGATCAAGTGATCTTTAACAGACATTTGTTCTATGCCTGTGCGGGCACGTGCTACCAGAAAAATACCTATATAAGGATTTTCACCGTCATCTATGTCATGAAGACCTAAGTTCGGAAAAAACTCACCGTAATTTTTTTTTGTTACAGAAATACTCTGACATAGGTACAAATTATTTTTTAAAACATTGGCCATGCTCTCCTGAAAAAACTGCATGCTGGTTAGGTATGCTGGGATGCTGATTTAAGCTGGTTATGCTGGTCAATGGCAAATGACCAGGATAAAGCGGCAAAAGACCATGTTTCAAAACATACCTAAGCAGTATATTGTTCTTTTCCAGCAGGGTGCTTAGCATGAGGATCCGATGTTTTAACAGTGTAAACAAATCTAAATGTTTGAAACAGCATTTTACCCACATTTAAAATAGATTTTGTTAGCTTGGCATCGGCTGCTTAAAGTTTTTATTTACTTCAAAAAAAAGATGAAGCTACGCCAGCTAGAGGAGATTAGCATGATACTTCTGGTTAGCAAACTATGCTACAGAATAACAGAGTTCATGCTGCTTCGTAGATTTATTAGGTGAGGGGATCTTCTGACAGCTTTACAACTAAACCTGCCAGCACATTTTACCTGATGGATCCGGGGCGTTTTTTGGGCCTGGACATAAAATTTTGAGCGCACGGACTAGCACAGTGAGTCTGTTTACTCAGAACTGATAATAATTCCTGGCAAAATATGTGGTAATTACATACGCGGGTCTGGAAACGATCTCTAGGGGCCTCCGGAGCTAGCGCTGCCATGCTAATTCACTAAATAATCAATCAAGTGCTTTGGCTATGATGTTTTACTGATTCATTGCCACCTCCTTTGCTGCCCCTTGTAGTCTCCTGCCCCTGAAATATTTTTCTTAACCCCCATTTGCTTCCTCCGTGCCAGACTGGTCTCCGTAGTATTATGTGAGCAGATGTGCCGAGCGTTTTTGGCTGACAGATAGACAGCAGCTCTGGCTTCCACATCTATCATTCTCCCACAGCCTCCCATGCATGGGTTAGGACCGCCACCACAACAGGATTAGATCACATACTGCACTTAAACCCCCACAAAGTGGCTATCATTCACTCTTTCTCCTTGCTTCACTCAGTAGTTCTTTAACAGTCCATTCTGGCTTTCCTTGTTTGTCACCTGACACATGAGTTGATCACATCCCTTATGAAAAATGAACCATGGTTTTACTGTGGCATGACCAAGTAACCATGTTTTTTTTTTTTTGTTTTTTTTTTTTTAAACAAGGTTCTGATACCATGGTTTTACTGCAGTTATATTGTAGTAAGACTATAGTAAAACTGTAGTAAACCATGACTGTAGTAACCGTGTTTTTTTGTTGCAGTTTTTTGGTTTTACAAAAACATGGTTTTGATACCATGGTTTTACTGCAGTTGTAGTAATACTATAGTAAACCTGTAGTAAACTTTGACAGTAGAGACCATGGCTCCTCTTCAGGAACTCGAGCCGCATCAAACAAAACGCTACTGGGAACGCCTTCAGCGTGACGGCTCTGAATAGTATGTGTAATCAGTGCAAAAGATGGGCAAGATGTGATGGGTGGATGATGTCATTGGCCAGGAAGCATAAGAGCCTGTGGAATGTGGCCGGCTTAAGCTTTTTGTGATTCAGCGATGCGCTCTGTGTGTGTCAGTCCTACGATGTGTATGCTTCGATCTCGGAGGGCTCTTTTTGAGCAGAGAGCCTCCACGTACGTTCCTCATGATGCCGGCCCCACTTTTACCAAGGTGAATGCACATTGCCATGCGTAACGGCATTTAATTCTGAGAATTTAAATTGCTGTATTTTTCACTGCCCCAGCAATGTTCCAGCTCCTCAGTCAGGGAGTGTCATTTCTCAAACTTACATTAAGTAGAGTCAGAGTAACGCTCCCTGACCGGAAGCTCCCTCGGGGGAAGAGTGGCGTACACCGCATTACTGGCAGGATTAGTAGATCGATCTCCTGATGTCACTGAGGAGAGATGGGCACCGTTATCTCTCATTATCTCCTTAGCAGCTGTAGTAACACAAGAGGCCAGTCTTGCAGAGACTGGTTCCAGTAATAGGTCACCTGGTGGTGTGGGAGCCCCTGCCAAGAGTGTCTTGTGGGTCCTGCCGAGCAGGCTCTGGTTCTACCATTATGGTTTTCCTGGTGTCTGAGGACTGTTGATTCAATAGAAGACTTTAGTAGTCCTGATGTTCAGGACTTTGGAGGGCAGGCCCCTCTGGGGAAGAATAGTGTACACCGTATTACACACTGCCCGTCACTCCTCAGTGCCCTCAGGAGACCGAACCTTGCCTGTTCCAGGGAGCAGGGGTCTCCAGCGAGCGCTGCTTTCAGTCTTTTTTCCGCCTGGAGACGTAGCAGGGCTGAAAGGCTTGCTATTGGGCTCTCTCTCAAGGGGTAGAAGCCCCTCCCAGAGGCCAGTCTTTAGAGGCTGGCTTCCTTAGTAGACTATTCGGCAGTGTGGAAGCTACTACCGAATATGTCTCCTTGCGTCCTGCACACTGTAGAAAGAGGCTACAGTATTTAGTTTGAATTGCCTCCGTCGCAATTTGCGGGCGTTCGCCCACACTTATGGGCACAGAGCAGGCTCTGGTGATGGAACAAAAGATACTTCCTTAAAAAAAAGGGAAGAAGGATGGAGGGCTGAGGCGCATTTTAGATCTCAGACTCCTAAACTGCTCAGTGATGAAGCTGAAGTTTAGGATGCTGACTGCCAAGCAGGTCGTATCACAAATCAGGTCCGAGGAGATCTAAAAGACGCTTTTACGTGTCAATCCATCCTTCTCACAGGAAGATCCTGAGGTTCCAGTTTCATGGACTGCTGAGTCGGATTCCCCGAAAGGAAATCCCCTTCACATGATCAATGTGTCACGACGAGAAAACGTGCCTTAAACATGTGGTGGGAACCTTGGTTCCTGCATCACGGCCCGGTGCTGAGAGCTCCTTGTCGCCGCGTCCCTCATTGGTTTAGGAGCAGTCATGAATGGCCGCTCAGCCTGCTGCGCTCGACACTATTGACCATAACATCCTCTTGAATAGACTAGAAAACTCTGTTGGCATTAGTGGAAGTGCCTTAGCATGGTTCAAATACTTATCTGACCGCTATCAGTTTGTAGCAGTGAATGAGGACATATCATATCGATCACAAGTGCAGTACACTGAAAAAAATGAAACCTTGACTCTACTTAATTTTTTCTTGTCAACAGGTTCCACGTAATTTAATTATGAAATTTGAAAACAAATATTTCAAGGCTTCCTAACTTTATGGGGGAGAAATAATATTTTTGACTCAAGCCAACTATTATCAGTAATGTTAGCTCAACAAGAGACAATTGAGTTTAACTAACTAAAGTTAATTATGTTACATGGACTAACAAAATTGGTTTAGAAGCAACATATTACATATTTGTCTATTCAAAGTAAACGAATGACTTTACAACAAAACATTCAATTCAAGCTTAATTAGTTAAAATAAAATGCTTTAACTAAACTTAATTTTTACTAGTTAGGTTGAATTAACTATAGTTTGTCAACAGGTTCCACACAAATTACTTAAGTAAACTCAACTCCATAAACATATGTTAGTTCCTTTATTCGCCAACACAAGGGTTTATCAACAACACAACCGTGTATCAAATTCTGTTTTACAATAGGAAAAAACCTGTTAAACATTTAAAGTGCAAAGCAGCCCTTTATGTTAAATGCCACAAATTTTAAAGTGCTCAACATTGGTTCACTAATACAGTTTTTTTAAGCATGTACATCTATACACACTTTACATGACAAAGAAATGTCACCCAGAACAGTGGTGCATGTCACACCAAAAAAAAAAATATATAATAATAATAATAATAATAATAATAATATATATGTTACCGGCAATGTGTGAAATGCCGGCATTCTATAGAATGCAATGTATAGAATGCCCGCTGGTTTCAGGCAAAGTGTGAAATGATCGCCGCTTCACACATTGCCTAGGCATTCTAT
>JAUCNO010000710.1:4708742-4725414 GCA_032353835.1 Enteromius viviparus | reverse complement strand
ATCGTATCGTTTGCTATGCATCGAGATGCGTATCGCATCGGCCTCAGTTATGGAGATGCACATCCCTAATATATATACTGTATAATGTATACTGTATGTAGACCCTATATATAAATATTAATTACATTGACTAAATTGTATTTATTTTTTAAATGAAAGTTTACTTTGCACACACTTGACAGTAGCTAATGACATAAATAGTATGAAAAAAAAATACTATTGAAGTATATAGCTACTGTTAAACTAACACAGGTTTGGAATGACATGTAAGTGATTACATTTTTTTTTTAATTAAAAAAAGTTTTGGGTAAACTATCTCTTAAACAACCAAGCAGAAACAATTTCTACTCCGATAGTCAGGCAACCATTTAGTATATTACCAAATGAAATTAATATATTTACAGGGGAAAAAATAGGAATACATTCTATATCCCAATCATTTGAACAATATAAATGCTGCAACATCACTACTTTTTACCAGAGGTAGCTAATAACATCAGAATGTCTTGTAACTGCTCTGAATTCATATTTAGCAGCGCTAGAATGAAGGTCCCTAGTAACCCTGACAGCTTGCTGACTGAGATGCTTTGTACATCTCACATTCAGAGTTTTTATAAGAAGCCATAATCTGTCATGGAAAAGACAGAGCGGAGGTGGAGGAGAACGTGCGTAAGCAAGTGAGAACCTTAAAAAAATTATTTTGCTTTTAAGTTATGCAGCATGCGAATGTAGACTGTGTAGGTGTGTGACAGTGAATGAGACGTGAGGTGCTATACTGTAGTAAAGCAGTGTAACTGGAGAGCTGTTACATTTGGTTTTTATAAGAGCACGAGTCAGAAAAGAATCAGTATTCAGCTGCGCAAAAACCACACAACGACTACAGTTTTTGAAGCAAGTGCCAAAGCACCAGGGAAATGTGCATTACTTTAAGCTTTAGTTAATTTTAGTTTAACTTTAGCAGGCCTTTTTTCAAAAACCTTAATTTGGTTAAAAACCTTGTTTGGTTGAGCTGATTTTTACTGACACAACTTTTCTTCCAAACACAACACAACGTACAAAGCTATATCTTAGTTAGTATACTTGTACTACAAAGTATTTACTGAGTAAAAAAAGAAGTTAATCCCACATTGAAATTGTAGGCCAATATGATTGACATTCAATTTACATAAAATCAGTGTGACATCTATGTCATCAATGTCAAGTCTGATTTGCATATTTGAGGTTTACACGGTAGCTTACGTGATACAGCATTGCACTTAATGCAAATGTGCCACAGTTACGTAGTAAATGTGTGTTTTAGCATCACTCTCTGGACATCTTAGTGTGAAAATTTGACAAAACATGCAATAAGGTATATAATTATGGTGTTGCAGAAATGTATGTAGAGGCACGTATTGTCAATGAGCTTGGGTTGTATAACACAGAGCAACTGAGCATCAACAAAGGCCCATAAATAAGAAATTCTAATTCTGTTTCATTATGATACTGATGCACATCACTATTGATATTTCTTTCAGCGACCAATAAAACTGACCAATATGGAAGACAGTTTGAGACGATCATCTTAATTCCATTTGGGAGCACCAGATAGTAGAAACAGAATTCAGTTTTAAAGTCTTTAATCAACTGAGCACGCTCATCCAACATCTGATATTTATTAATAAAAAAATTAATTCAGCAAGGTATAATGGATCATGCATTTCTGATATTTTATAACGTCAGATTGTTGTTCAGTTTCATCCATCTTCCAAATAGATTCCAGCATTGCATCATAGGGTAACATTACATCAGGGCAATAAAATGGCTTCTTTCCATGTTGTTTATCGTCTGTAATAAATTACACAACTCCAAACCAAGTTCAAGGTCTGTAAACAAATAAAACCATATGCCTGTGATGTACTGCTGCCTGAGTTACTCTCTGTAAATCAATGGGATTTTTGAGCATGTCCCAAAATGTGGTAGTATAGCAATGCAATAACGTAATTGCTAATGAACGCTTCTTTGTTCCTTTACTCATAAAGAAGGTTATACAGTATAAATCTTGCATGCTGTTTTTCTGCTTCTGGGATTGTTTTACTAGCAGTTAAACTGTTTTTCTAACTTGTGTAAAAGTCAATGTTTTTGACTTCTTGAGGTGCATTAAAAACCAGGGACTCTTTTTTCAGAAATGAAATGCAAACACCAGAAGCAAGTAGAGCACATGCCGTCCAGGGCTCTGCTTCCAAATGCAATAATGGATCAGAAACAAGACTCTTTCCCAGTCTGAAGCAACAGAGTTTCTCCTTGTGCCTATGGCTCTCCAGGAAGTAATGAGAGTATTTTAAAAGGATTTTGGTTTAACTTTGAGGTATGCAGACTTGCGAACCAACTCAGACATATGCTTTCAGGACAAGACTTTCCTTTCCAGCTAGCATGCAGTGATACCGGATATCAGCGAAGAAAACTGGGAATTTAGCACCGTGTGGTAATGCAAAACACTACAGGGATTCCTGTCCACAACTATGTAGAGATTCATTACCATTAATATAAAATGACATGTAATGAGTATGACACATTTTCATGGATTAATTTATAATGTTCAGAGAGAGAACACAAATTAATATGCATGATGTTCCTTCAGCAAAACATTTAATTTGATAAATCAGCAGTAAGTTTGAACACAAAATGTATGCCCCTTGTGATTGTAAAAACATCCTACTGACCAAGAGTTTATGCTTGAATGCTTAACATGTTTCGCAGACTCGAATTGCTTTGATTGCAACCTAGGCCCATTGGAAATATGTGCCTCTTCATACATTTCTGCAAAACTGAAAAAACTTACTTATACATATAAATCGCTGCAGTTAACAGTTGAAATGTACACTTGAGGCATCAAAACTCCCATAACTTTTATTCCTTTTCACACAAAAGTGTGATTCACAGATACATTTTTTTATAAATAAAGGCTAATTTTCAAAAATTAGTTGCAGAATATCATGTTATGATTTTTTTTTTACATCCTGCATGATTTGAAAACTTATACCTTTGAACATTTTCGTCAGATATACAACTTCATATGTAATTAATAATTAATTAGCCCAATGAACAAGTTCCTAAACTTTTTCCAAACATCTGGAATGTTATTATGTATATTACAGTATAACTGTAAATCAGCATTTCACATTTGCACATTATCTCTCTAAAACAGATGAAACTCCCAATTAATCTGGCCTGGTGTCTTCCATTCCATGAGCCTTCTTCTGCTCTGTCTTTACACTGTCAATATACCATTATCTCTTCTGATTACAGAGAGATTCATCTAATTTGGCATGTATTGAATTGTTCCACAATAGACAGGATCAAAGGGGCTTCAAATATCCTGAAATAAGAGCAATTACATTTATTTCTACAGTTAGATGAATAAATGAGATGAGGAAAGTGATTGAGATGAAATAATGTCTGCAATGTTAGGTTTATCTATTACTCAATAAAATTATCATTATAATAGCAATCCAATAAGATTCTCTCGTAATTTGCTCACTCTCAAGTTGTGAAACCTTCATGCTGCAAAAAAAACAAAGCATATAAGCACCATAAAGGTATTATAAAATGGTCCACAGTAGATATGGCCAATACTGTTATATATTATTTTTTACCCCTTTACATCTACATTTTTTTAAGGAGTTGCCATTTCTCCAGAGTCATCACTGGGTTGCATTGTTATGGATTATGGCAGATCATTTGTCTAGTCAGGTTCAAAGCCGGATTAACTAAAAGAAAGGGCAATGCACGATGGGCAGTCTGACTGTCAAAGAGATTACAGGAAATGAGACTTTTCTGTTTACATATTTAAAATGACAGTCGGGTAATGGCAAAAATTTAGGAGATTATCTAAACTCACCAAAGCATCCCAAAATGGCACACAGCCTTTCAAACGATTTTAATAAGATTACAGGAAACACGTATGAGACAGCTTGGGGGAAACACACAGTACTCTAATACAAATGAGATTTCACAATAGAATGACATGGCTCGGTTTAGCTCCACATCTCCACATTATAAATGGAGTGTCAGACTGTCCGATTATTACTTATAAAATCTAATGCTTCAGCAGAGTTTGGTGCTGAATATTAAACTGAGATGAAATCCCAATGGATTTTTACTAAAGAATTTCCTTGAACCAGCACTGTTCAACTAAAAAAAATGCGCTGACTCCTCAGGCAGGAGTGACAAACATTAAGAAGTCTGCAGAAATAGTGGCAAAGCATGTTAATAATGAAACAAGCACGCTCATTGAAATGAAAAAGGTTAAATTCATGTTCTAATTCCATTAGAGCTCACCTCAATCAAATGAGATGAGGTTAAATTAGGGACAGTCATGGCAAAGAAAGATGTTTAGGACTTGTTTTGAATTCCAGATCGCATCCACATAGACAGCGATCAAAACTGACAAGCCACTAAAACGCTGCACATATTGGCCAGAGCCACTTCTGGAATTCCCATTAAATATCCAAAGCCCTGTACATCATCACACAAGAGCCCGTGAAAGCACATGTGACATAAAACTGTTAAGAAGCCTGCCTCGAGAGTGCTGTTTATTTTATATAGCTTAACTTGGAACACAAAGTCATTCCATTATGTCAGTGGGCAATGAAGCGTCTGTTTGCGGTTGCTGCTGAACCTTCAGTAATGAAATGCAGTGGGATCTGCTTGACTAAGGAGACAGCATTCCATGTCAGAAGTCTTATTAATGAACATGTGGGGAGAAAAAATGTACGTATGCCCAGCACCAAGTCTGAGTCTAAACCAAAATAGGGCTACAGAGTTTCAGCTAGCAGTAATTGGAAACCTTTTGGTTTTGTCTCTCATCATATCCCAACATGTCGGACTCAAGGGACTTGCCTGTCAATTTAGCAAATATTAAGTCTATCTTGTAGAATGAGCACTGTTTGAAAGAATACAATAAGGATAAATAAAGGCACATTGTCTGTTTTTGTTTCTTAACAGGGTACAGATGTCTGAGAGCACACTGACAATCAAAACGTCTTTTGAATCTAAGAAATGCAGGAATATTCAACCTGCATATGCTTCATATGCACCCTTTAAATACACCCTTTAAACAATTATTTGTATGAATTCACCAAATGATTATAAAGTGCTTTGGGTGTATATGTTGATTTTATGCTTAGGAAATGTGTTTATTGTTGTCAATGCTAAAAAATGCTTTTTTCCAGATTCTGTGATGAACAGAGAGTTTGAAGAACATTCATTTTTATTATTGTTTTTTACAATAACAAATGTTTTTACTGGCAATTTAAACTTAAAATCAATTTAAAAATAATTGAACAAAATAATTGAACACAAACTTTTAAACAGTAGTGTACTTTATAAGGAAAATGCTAAACATAAGCATTTTCAATATTGTCTCTGACCTTTGGACCCATTATATATTAACAGTAATAACACAAAGCAAAAATAGAGCAAGGTTAACTAAATTTGAGGTTTTAAGTTAATCTGCTATAAAGATCTAAAATACCCTCACAGCATTGCCTTCTTCGTTGTGGGGGGCTTTAAACCTGAATCCAAATATCTCTAAAGATCTATTCCATCTGGTTATGATGGATCAAATTGTTCTCTGAAGGAAAACTCTAAGCTTTCATTTAATGCATCATAGATTTTGCATGTGCATTACATTTTGGATAACTAGCTCAATATGTATTCTGAACTGTTCTTTGTTCTCTCCAAAAATAAAAAATAAAAAACGTTTAGTAATATCTAAGCGTTGAAGACACAGTAAGATTACATGTGTTCTAAATGAATCCATATATACTGAATGTTTCCCATCAGACAAAGATCATAATGTTTATTTACAGAATTTAGAAGTATTTTAGCACATACTGTAATAGCAATTAGATTGTCTTATATTTATACTTAATTCTTTGCACATTTTTAGGTTTGGGGGCGTAAGCACTGCCACCCTCTCTTGATTCAAAGTATAATGTAAGACTTTTAAAGTAAATATTTAAATGTATTTCAAACTAGCTAATATAATAGCTAGCGCTTGTGTGGAAAGCTGGTGCTCGATCAGTTGAATGTTTACTTCTCTGGTCAGTGTCCTACTTCCCACAGTGCCTCACTTATTCACGGTGCCTTTTGAGATTGGATGAAAAACACTGAAGGACCTCTGACAGATCTGGAGGATCTCCTGGGATGAACTTCCAAGATAAACTCACTAGAAGTACACTGAAAACAAAAACAACAATTCTCTCTCCAGGATCAACACGGACCCCTTCCTTATGCGGGATTGACGGTTCTCTTTTGTGCTGGTGTGATAACCAAAAAATATATGCTTTACCACATAAATTTGTACACAAGAGCATACCATGGCTTCTTCACACATAGTCCACATAACTTAAAATAAAAAATAAAAAAGTAATAATAATAATATTTCTGTTAAAAAATACAGCAATAAAGTTTCTTGTGATGTGTGTGTTTTTGCTGGCCTTTTTATTGCACAAAATGCATACATACTGAAGATTAATTATGGTTTAACATGCTTTCAATTTTTTCTTTATTTAATGCTAGTTAATGTTATAGCATTGGACTAAAATGTAGGCTACTGATTATTCTCATATTATAGCTTGCTTCAAAACTGGATAGTTGTTGTACAGTTTTACAATTGCTACACTTATGCAAGCATATCAGCTTTTTCCATTCCAGCAGAGACCTACTGAGTGCACGATATATGGGAGAGGTCCTTCCCAAGCAATTCGGGAAAAAGAGCAATTTCTCCACTTGCGGGATCTTTTGGGCGAACACAGGGGGCCTGGTGCTTCGGCACCTCAGCTATCTGGACCTTCAGGGCAACGGATCTCTTTTCTCAGCATGGAGCTGGACTCGGACAACATGCTGCCCGCCTTGCCAACGAGCGTGCACAAGCAGTGCTGAAGTGCTTGAACTTCTTCAGGCACTTGCCTCCTCCACAGGTTGGGATGCTGTGTGCAACAGGCAAACAGCCTCGGGTCCCTGGACAGGCGTCCGACTGCTTTGGCAGATCAACTGCCTCGAGTTGTTGGCCGTGTTTCTGGCCCTGTGTCGCTTTTGACCGATGCTGCTCCACAAGCATGTGCTGGTCTGTACGAACAATACTGCAACCGTAGCATACATCAACCAACCAGGTGGTCTACGCTCCCATCGCAGGTCACAACTCGCCTGCCATCTACTCCTGTAGACTTGGCTGAAATCGCTGCATGCTGTTCACATACCAGGGCTCTCACGGCAGTCTACCCACCTTGAAGAATCGCGACTCCAGCCCCATGTAGCCCAGCTGATTTGGAGCTACTTCTGAAAGGCCAAGATAGACCCCTTTGTTCCAAAAATAAATGCAAAACCTGAGCTAAATAAAAGAAAGCAAGTTGGCATCTGAGACTAATAATAAATAATAAAATACAATATGAAATTTAAAAGTACATTTTAAAGGCCAGTCATTTTTGATCAGGAAAAAAAAAAATTGGTAAAGGCTTTTCAGCACAGCACAAGCAGCATCAGAGCAGTTTAACTTACTGGCAGCTAAATACAAGCAAACAGCCATTGCTGGTTAAATATCATATAAAATAAATAAATAAATAAGCTTTTAGTACATTGGCTAATTTAATGTGATTATAAGAATTTTTTTGATGTCACTCAGAAACATATCTGTGGAATTGCTTTAGCTTCAAATTAAGCTTATACATTTATGCTAGTGAAGACAAAATCTAGCATGCAACACTGCATTCAAGAAACCACCCAAGTCATTTAACTTTGTTATTATTTTTGTAAGCCATTCTTTATATGACACAGGCATATTAATATAACAGCGACAGTTGTAAATCCACAGCTATGTTGACTTGCAATCTTTATTTTGGAAACGCAAACTAAAAAAAAGAAAGTTCATTTGCTTTTTATTTATTTTGGCTGAAATTGTATACAGTAATGTCACACAGAATATGGAGCCCAACAGAAGGCGAGACAGTCTGTGTGTGGCTTTTTTTGTTTAGCTGTTCCACTGAAAGGTTGATGAACCCTGTGTTCTTATAAGCCAGCAATTTCCAAGCTCTCAGGTAATACTCTCAGCTCAATATAAGTCAGCTTGTGCTTTAGGTTGCCAAATCCA
The DNA here is from genome assembly GCA_032353835.1 of Enteromius viviparus. Lineage (NCBI taxonomy): Eukaryota > Metazoa > Chordata > Actinopteri > Cypriniformes > Cyprinidae > Enteromius > Enteromius viviparus. The sequence continues at coordinate 4,717,283 of JAUCNO010000710.1, read as the reverse complement.
GACTCCTGAGAAGATATTAAGAGACACGCTTTTGGGGAAAATAAAAGATACTTTGAATTATTTTAGTCCATATATGCCATTTGAGATCTATGCAAATAGTCTGTGGTTCTGTTCTCGACAAAACATCTCCATCTATGCAGCCATGCCTGGACTGAGCTGAAACAATGCACCGCCATAGAACAACCAACTGAAAAATGCTGAGAGCATATAGTAAATAAAAAAATCAAGTGCCCCCTATTACATTAATTACCACCTCTACTACTACTACAAAAATGGTGGTTGATGTTTGATATTCCAGTGTATCTTACCATATTATTTCAATGTTGTAACATTATTATGAACACACTTGTTTGTAGTGCAAACAGTTCTACCATTTACTTTGTTATTCTTCTCGTTATTTCCCTACAGCAGCTAATGAACCAGAATCCTCGCACATTCACAGAAAAAGGTTTACGTCTACATTGAAAAATACGTAGGCTGGCAATAATAATGAATGTGACTCAACACGCATACCTGGAAAGGATAATTACCTTAAATTGACCAATAAATGTAGACCTAGGTAAATTTAGTTAGACAACATTCGTATGACATCAGATTGATTCGAAATATTTGTATATTTGTTATAAAGCTATAAAAATGCAATGCTTAGCTCAAAACAAACTAATTTAATTATATAATTTACTACATTTTTAAAAGCACTTCCTTATGTAGCCAGCACAAACACAGCGATGCAACACACATTAAATAGCAGACATTTATCAAAAGAAAGGAGATTAAATAAACAGAAACATAATTGCCAACAGACATTAAAAGCACAATCACAGTGAAATGCAAAGAGCATATTGTGTAGGTAAAACACTGTAGATAATATCGTTTTATAATAGTCAACAGGCATTTCAACTAAAATCTGCATGTGAAATTTGCAATCATGCGAATTTTTATGAAAATTATTGGAAAATTAGCAGAAAAAAATGTGTTGGCAAATTAAACTGCTTAATCAAACAGCTATACAGCATTGCTTCACTTTTAGAAATAAACACTCAAACAAACTGAACTAGAACACAATGCACAAGATAACTGCAAATGCCAAAATGCTGTTAAGAATTTGTTATGAAACAGATGGTGTAACCTTTCCAGACAGAATCGGTTTTCGTGATGGATTGCTACCTGGGAAAGGCCTACATTTTGGGTGATTATGCTGAGTATGATATGGAAATCAGATTTAATGCTAGTGGTAACTGAATATTAAATGAGTAGCAAACTATTTTGTTTAAAATAATGCAATAAAAATGCAGTATTAGGTAGCTGAAGGTATGATTAAAATAAAAAGCTGTGAAAGATATTGTTTCGGATGATGTCACAAAACAGCTGATTTATGCCTCACCTCTTGTTTGGGTGTTTCAATTTGATTTGTGCGTATTTCAGTCCCTTCTATCTGCGTGTGGTGTTTTAATACAGTGGCTGGCTAGACGGATATGTCAGTTATTGAGTTTCCCAGGAAAAAATCTCATGACTTTATTCAAATAAACTGCATGAGAAAGAGGCCATGGGGACATCTGATGTGTCTATCAGCATTGCAATATTTGGTCTTGTCTCATTGCCAATAAACATGCACTTCAATCCAAAAAAGCAGTGAATTAAAAGCCTAACCTATTTTAATGGTGTTAATATTTATAGATGTTGATGAAAAATAGCTATAAACATGCCAGATAATTCCTTATTTGAAATTGAAACGGGAGAGCAAGAGAAATATAAAATTGTCCAAGTATGCATCATGTCACAACTGCAATTTCTGAACTCCTAGGAACAAGGCTGGAGGACTTGAATGCAGCATGAAGTGATGCTTGATAAAGATATATATAAATAGCATTAAATGCTTTGTCATTATTTGAACATGTTTACTTTGTGCAATCACCATGAAATTGTCGCACAAACTGTGGAAAATACTGGCCATAAGGTTTTGTTTTGTCAGCAGGCTTAATTTTAGTTCTGTTCCAGCAGATAGTTGTGCCTGGCACACTGTCTGCTCGACCACTGGAAAGCACTCGACTTGAAAGAAGTGATATGTGTACTGGTCTTTGCTGATTAGCCATTGCATGACTTGTGTTTGTGCTCAAGTGTTACTTTTTAAACAAATGTACGAACCGTTACCATGGATTTCTTTGAACCACATAGCTTGAAAAACAGATATTACATAATATTTGTCTCCTTAATGTGCAACCCAGTTCCTTTTACCTTTTAAGGTGACATGTCATTCTTAAATGGTAAAATATTTTCTCCTGTGCCATCACAACTCTCAAACACCCAATGTTGGAAAATTGGTTTAAAGGAGTTGCTCTAAATAATACATATTGGAAAAAACTTGGGCTACACCACAAATGTATCATAGCAACAGGTTTGGAAATACTGAAAATGTGAACTTCCCAGCATGCCAAAATTACAAAAAATGCCCGTTCACACCATTGCTGAAAAATTTAGCAGTCTTATAGGGACCTGTTTGGTGAAAAGAAAAATAAAGACTCATTATTTTTGCAGTTTTGTTTGCAGCGATTACATGCCTTGTTATTTTATTTGTTTAGTTTGTTTGCATTAAAACTTTGATTTTGAAGGCTTTTATCTTATGGTCAGAAGTGTGAAGCAGTTATGCCTATGGGTTTACAGCTGTCTGAGAGCAGAGCTGGCAGCACTCCCAGACCTCAGTCCTTTCAAGCGGTTATCACCCGGTAAACATCGGGGGTTGCCGAATGACAAGAACACAGAACTTGAATGTTATTTGGTGCTGTGAATCTCTTTGTATGAATCCAATCGAATCTCTCACAATGTCAAAACAAATGTCTTTTGCTTTGTTGTTTACTTCCCCGCGCTGTCTTTCTTGTAAGTTGCATAGAAATGCATAAATGAATTATCACATAATATGAACCCAGAAGAGATGCTAGCAAATATTTTTTGTTTTGCCCCGGTATATCAGATTAGTGTCACAGTGATTTTCATTAGGCTCAACACAAGATGACACAAATGTTGCCATGGTATTTGAAATATCAGCTTCCCCGGTACATGGAAATGTGCTCTTTCAAGGGTGCTGGCGGAGGAGGAGCACTCTAAACCTCCGTGTACAATATCATTCACAGCCAAAACAGATAAATGAGAGTGCGAAAAATAACTGACAAGTGTCGCAGAGTGGCCTGCCCACATTACTCCTCTACCCTACCATTAATATCATGTTCGTGCAATTCATGAATTATAACGCTGGAGGGTTACAATATTTTTAATACACCTTTGCACAAATCTGGCATGCTGGCATTACTGGATAAATGAGGGATTTGGAACTGCTGTCTAATTACTGTGGAGAGCAAGCGTTATATGATAATGTTGCCATCTAGTGAGAAAACAGTAAAAAGGCATAGAGGTGCATGTTGAACTGTTTCTTTGTTCACATACAAGACTGTTTTTGACTGCTTTTCACAGTAAAACTTTCAATCAATAGCATTACCCTTTTGTCTTCTCTGTCACCTGAAAAGTGAAAATTTCTGTGTGTCCTTGAGTCTTATTTTGCCTGGCTGCCATTTTATGATTCAATAAATCTCCACACTTCACCAATCTCTACAGTTCTGCATAATGGCTGTCAAGGACAAATGGCATGTTTCTACTCTAGACAGTAAGGCAGCTTTAAAACAACCATTCATAAATAACAGGTGGTCATACATCAAACTTTTTAGAAGTAAAAAGTTAAATACACTTTGTAGGGGAATTTACAGTTAAGACCCAAAGACTAGATACAGTATAATAAGCAAAGTCTTGGAAATCAGATATGCAGTCAATTAAAGACTGAACGTTTACTGAAGAAAATAGTTTGCAGTTTTATCAGCAGAAGTCAGCTTCAGTATTGGTGGGGAGTTCATAGGTTGCTCTGAGTACAATCTCAACAGTAATTATAGAGGTCACTATGTCATTACTTAGGTAAAAAGGATTCTGATTGGTTAGGTCTTAGGAAAACATGCAGAATCTTAACAGATGTACATACATTTAAAAGAATATCTCCGAACATTATTTAGGTGACAAGTGTTAGAGTTCATATGCAATATGTCACTCCCAAGATATGTACTGTATATATACGTATCTGCCATCGATGCATCAGGGTGCCAGAAGACAACCAAATGCATATTCTATCATGAGTTCCTTTATAAATCTCCCTGGTGACAAGCCCTGTACAGAAAGATACCAACACACACACACACACACACACACACACATAGAGAATATGCAGCAGGGTTTTTTAAACCCAAGTTCTAATCAGGAAATTTCTCTTAAACATCCAGATATAAATACTTTTTCTCAGAGGTTTTTTTCTTTTTTCTTATTTTCTTTGTTATTTTCTAATGATTAAACATAGAGAATAAAGTAGGCCTAAATAATTTATTTTTAAATTGTGTAAATGTACATACATTTATTTCAGAATTCTTTGATGAATTGGTATGTATTTACTTTAACTTTGTCTTTACTGTCACTTTTGATCAATTTAACGCATCCTTGCTGAGTAATTAGTCGTAAAATGTGTCGTATGTGTCGTAAAAATGTAAAGGAACAATGAAGATAAAACTCTCTAATGCTTCTTGTAACTCTACGAATGAAGATACATTTTTCGCATGTTATTTTAAAGGAAAAAAAAAATTAATAAAATAAAATTCTACATTTTTGCTTTGTCACACCATAATAGTATTTGTCAGCTGCCCATATATATTTTTTTATTGATTCAATTAAATGTATAAACACACAATATTTGAAAATATTTAGGAATCAAATCCAAAATCATGACTGTTACAAATACATCACCCAGCCCTAATTTGAAGTTTGGTTATGACTGAGTGTTACAATGACTCAAGGTCAGCTAGAAAACAGCAGACCACAGCTATCAGCTGTATGATCATGACACTCACTGGTGAGAAGCAGGCTGGAAGACAGGGTGTGAAAATGGATGTGTCATCGCCTTCGATTATAGGGGGTTAGAGGTGTGTGCAGAGAGATGCTTTGCCTTTGTAACTTGAGATCTGTGGGGCCTTCAATGTACAGATGATGAATGAAACTCTTGAGTGAAGGACAAGTCCGTAGGTCTATGTTCTTGTGTGTGTGTGTGTGTGTTTGTGACTGTGTTTGCATGTTAATGTGGTTGAGGTTGAGCTTTTGGGTGAATTTGATTTGACTGATTAAAAAAAAATGATTTAATGAACAAACAAGTTTAAAATTAGTTTAAAATTAAACTTTTATAAGTCAAATTAGCTTAAATAATGCATAATAATAATGTTAAGCCGTCAACAGTTACTGATCCTAGCACAGCCTCGTTCACCCACACTCACCCTGCCTCCGAAATCGCTTACTTACCTACTATATAGTACGTGAAAAACAGCATGTGAGGCCAGTAGTATGTCCGAATTCATAGCATTCGAAATTCAGTAGGCGAGAAGTACCCGGATGTATCATTTTTGAAAAATGGTGGAAAATTAAGATAATTTCAAGCTTATTCGCGGCTCATTTCAAGTGTACGTACCTCAGGAAAAAAAGTTTATTTTATTAATTAACACAATCTAAATAAACAGATGACTTATTGAAAGTTTAAATTGTCGCGCTGTTGTGACGACGCATGACACATGACAACATCAATATGGCGGATGTAGTATGTCCGAGTTCCATTCATACTACTCACATTTATACTATATAGTACCTACTATTTTAACGGTCGAGTAGTACGTTCGGTTTTATATGTAGTACCTACTTAAGCAGTATGCGATTTCGGACGGAGCAACTCATTTGGGCTCATGGAGCTCTTTCCTAATGAGCGAATGATGTGAATCAGGTGTAATTTAGGAAGACATGCAAGATGCGCAGAGCTGTGGGTCCCCAGGAATAAGTTTGAAAACCACTGCTCTAGTCAGCATACTATGCTTTATTAAATACATGGCTCCATCTTCTTTCTTTTGTTTGCATTCATTTTACAAATACATTTTTATTTTAAAACTTAGAAACTTCAAACTTTAAAACGTTTAAGGATACTTCTCTTTTTTTCTTTCCCGCAGTCATGCAGTCCACAGAATCCATTTCCTCTCACCCATCACAGGATTTACTAAGCTCCAAGAGCAATTTCTTGTTCAGTGATGATGAAACTGACGTTTTCCTTTCGGAGGACAGGGACAAGCCCCATGGAATCCATTCGACTCTGTCACGTTTGTCTAACAGAACCGTTTACAGTACGGACAGTGAACCGGAGCGTCCTGGATCTCCGTGGGCATGTGGGTTCATTGTGTCTAGTGACCCTCAGAGGTCACAGGACAGCTGTCATACTAGGTCAACGTCTTCATCCATCTCATCATATCCGTCTCTCTCATCATCATCTTCATCTGTATTTGAATGGAATAGCTCAGAGAGTGAGCAAGGGAAGAATGGAGGAACTGAAGATGACCTGCTGTTTGCTCGTAAGGTGAGAATTTTTCTACTAGTTCTTAACACTTTACACATGGTGTTAACATCTGTCTCGAGTGGTATAATCAAATGTAGTCCATCAAGATCCATGACTTTTTACCTGTAGTATGTAGACCTTTACCTGTAGTAGTTTTCTTATGATTAAGGGGCTTTGAATTACCTGCCTGTCATTACTGCATCTGTGCACTGGTTGTGCATGCTACTAAAGCTTAGAGATTTTTTAATACATTGCAGAATGTCAACACACACCAATAATCAAAGATTTCAGATTTTTGATTCTGCAAAAAATATTTTGGGCAGAAACATAGTTTTGTAGTAAAGTACATGCACTGAATAAACTTAAAGGGGTCCTATTATGCTCTTTTACAATATTTTTGGGTGTGTATTAGAGCATGCTCTCATGCTTGAAGGACGCATTATTTTTCACATAATTTACATTACAACGATACCTTTCTCCCCAGCTTCGGACAGATGGCTTTATTTAGTTCCAGGTTTGATGAAGGCCCGGCTTCTGAAAAACTAAATGTGTTGTGTTTGGTTAGCTGTCCCAGTGCATTGTGATTGGCAAACAGCTAGGCAGAATGACTAAAAGCAATTTCATGTTAAAATTTTTAGCTGTTGGAGTGGTAAAGATTAAGGTTTCCCCAGTAACAGATGTACACAAAGCAGTGCTTTCTTTTTTAAAAAGAAATATCTCCTTTCGGAGTGGGCTTTGAGATTTGCAACTTTATAGATATTTTTATGCCCAAACATACACACTAAACACTTACTAAAATTTAAAAAGTGAAAAAGCGTAATAAGACCCCTTTAACATGTGCAAGCCACACATAACATGACCTACAGTACTTTTATTCATTTAAATGTACAGTCAGGCCCATATATTTGGACACTGACACAATTTTCATAATTTTGTCTCTGTATGGCACCAAAATATAATTAAAATGAAACGAACAAAAGTCAAAACTTTAGGCTTTAATTTAAGGGGTTAAACAAAAATATGACGTAAAATGCTTAGTAATAGGTTGTTTGCAGTCGTGGTTCTGGCGAGATGCAGCTAGAGGGCAGGAAGTAATTTTATTTATTCATTTTTTTCTCCATAGGAATCAGTAGCCGAAAGTCTGAACTGAAAAAAATGACTTGTAAATCTCTGTCTGCGGTCGGGAGTCACTAATTCTGTTTGTGTGTGTTTGTGTGTGTGTGTCCAAATGATTAATATAAGATGTAATAGTACATTCAAATATTAATAAAGAAATATATTAATATAGGATGACACAGTCAAAATTCACTCTATACTAAAAGCTACACAATGTAAAGATATTTTTTTCTCGCTTTCTATGCTATAATAAATTCAGAATTTAAAAAAGTTGTTTTGCGTGCTGCTGACCCAGCTGCCTGTGATCGCAGATAGAGTGAGCTGCTGCTGGGAAATATTGACAAATTCGTACTAAATTATTACTTAAGTAGTTAAAAACTTTATTTTTTTTATAGCTCCTCCTCTATAGCAGATAAAATCTCACTCCAAACTTTTGCTAAAACTTGAGAGCCCTGCAGCAAGTTTCAGAAGTGACATATATCACACATCCCCTATACTGTAAATACAGGATTCATTTTTTAAATGGCTTGTTTGCAGTGAGGCTAATTTGCTTATATCCACCACCTCAAAGGCAAGCAATTATTTCAATTTAGTTTAACATGTATTTTTCTGTTTATACCTTTCTCTTGTTATAGCACCAAAAACAGTACAGTACGGACTTTCTTCATCTGTTCTTTTTCAGACACTCCTGAAGCTGCATACAGGATTTATATCTGTATATCCATTATTATATGCTATATTAACTATTTGCACACACAAGGGTTATCCAACTTGCCTTCTCCTGATTACAAACACAGGTTTACAACTCCACTTTTTTTACACTTTTTTTATCTCTATTTTTCAGTCAAACAGACTTTACCTCGCTTATGAACAACACATTTTCGTACATGATAAAAGCTCTTTGTATTTTCACGGTTTTACTAATTTGAGCAATCATAAACGAGGCAAAAGCATATAGAGAAAAATGGCTTCCTGCC
>JAUCNO010000710.1:4662498-4679917 GCA_032353835.1 Enteromius viviparus | reverse complement strand
TATCTATCTATCTATCTATCTATCTATCTATCTATCTATCTATCTATCTATCTATCTATCTATCTATCTATCTCATGTCATCATGCCAACATCAAAGCATGCATAGAGAGCGAAAAATCTTTATAAATGTAATGTAAATGATTATGAAAAATTATGTTAAATTTTTTACCACAATGAAAGCTAATTACCACAATGACAGCATGACTTATTTTCCAGCATCATTATGTTTTTAGAACTTTCCTTTACCTATAATTGTTTTTAAAGTGTGATATTGCCATGTTGAAACAAATCTATTACTTTTCTTTTCAGTTTAAGGATTTATGAATCCAAGTGAATCCCAGTGTGGTCAACCCAGCATCTAAACACAATAGCAGGATGACAGGGCAGTTTCCTGTTAGATCGCTAGTTTCATCTTAATGTTCAGGAATTTTGACACTGGCCTTAGCCAGTTTCATTACATTAAACTCATCAACAAGCATATAGGATTCTAAACATACATATAAATTTGTTACGATCTTGCATCGCTTTACAGCTGTGCGCTAAAGGGTTGTGTGAATGGCACTGAGGCATCAGATGTTTGCTAATGACACGGTGCAAAGTATCAACCAGAGCGTGAAATATTGTTATCCTGATGGGTTTTTGCAGTGGCACGGCATGCACATCACAGTCCTAATCAATCTGACACCTTGAGCCGCCACCTCTGATTTGGGACAAAGGCCTGGTGAAGGAAGGCCAGCCAAGACACTAATACAAACTGACTGTTGGAGACTTAAAGTGTGTCCGTTTGTTCCCTTAGGCAGGTGTTGACCCGGCCTGTTTGCACATTTTGAAAAACAGCTGTACAGTTCCTCATATAATGGTTTTGGGCTGATATTCAAGTCAGAACAGGGTGGTTTAATTGAAACGTTTGAAAAGGGCTGTTTTGCTCTTCTCTTTTGTCTTGCATTCGTGATTGTGTAGGATAATGTCCAGTCACCACATCGTGACTCAATGCATTGTCAACTTCCAGTGTATTTCATGAGTTTCCCCTTAAGGGGGTATTACATCGTCCTCCGCTCATGCAAAACAAGTGTTACCATGACAGCGCTTGTTTGAGTGCTGCCTCGGCTTGCCACTCTAGGCTTTTCTTTGGGACACAATTGTAGCATTGTGCTGCATGACACTTTTATTAGATGTCATTGAATTTGGGAACCTGTGTGACTTCATAGAGCTCCAGTGAAATCATTTCAGCCATGATATCAATTATAGGTCAGTTTATAAAAGTTTGCGACAGTCAAGTTCTTGAAGAATTTATTGATTTTTAAAGACTTCTAAACATTACTGTGAGTAATGAGGTTGTTGATCGATGGCACATGCTTTTGATAAAGCTATCAGTCCAGATTATTTCAGTTTCAAAGCTACACTACCCATGATTCTGAAAAAAAATGGCACCAGTCAAAGAACAATGACAAATTGGACCAAATGAACGTTTTATTGGCACTACCATGGATTTTGCCAAGGGTGTTTGCCTAGAACCGAACCAAGAGTTACTGTTCTTTTACTGTCTTTAGACAAAGTGTATTTGTCCATTAGCGATAGATGAGAAGTGAACTGAACTGTTTTAGTCTGAATTTGCAAATTCAAAGACCTGCATGTGCTTTGGCAGGTCATATAAAGGTCTTTCTAAGGTGATGTCATGTGCTTTGACAGCAGATCTTTTATTTAAGGCTCTTTATAGCATGGACTGTTTGTGGGCGGAAGGGTACAGAATAGCTTGGCAGGATTTTCTGGTTACACGGGCCGTCACAACTTTAAGGAGTGTGCGTCTGGCCATCAGCCCACCGTGAACTCCCCGGGCAGCTGTTCAAAGGTAGGAATTTCTTTGTTGACACCAGACACCCTAATGCTCAGAGGAAACGGCAGATTTATCAGCAGCAGAGCCCCTGTAAACCTGACCTCTGAGGAGATCCTGCTTCACATCATCACAATGTGTCCACATATTTTGATTGGTGGGTGTGAAAAGCTTTGGGAAAGGAACGCATGAAAAATTGGAGATTACGTCACCTACATTAAACCCAAAATGGCCCAATGCCCATAAAGCACAATCCAGCCAGACATCTTCTAGTGCAGCAGCCCAGGCTTGTTTATAATGTTAAGTCTGTGTTTTGCTCAGTTTATTGTGTCTAATATGACTTTAGCTATGTTTTGAAACAGTAATCTGGATTAGGCTTTAGAAAGGGTTCCTGATTTGGTTGTAATCCTTTTAGTCATGCAATATTCTTAACAGACTGTTAAAGTTACCTTTTGACAGCTTATTTGGTGCAAATACATAAAATGCAGTAATGAGAAGATTCTATCACACTGCAGTAAAGTGCATTTGCTTGCACGTGGGTAAACTAAACCATAGCTCTGGAAAGATATAAATTGTCTGTATATATTAGTGCCCAGAGCTGACAGTTAAAGTGAGCAGTCTTGTAAATTTTAGGCTTGACATTTCAGACATTTCCTTTCATCAAGCCGTGCAGAAGTCTATCAATTCCCTGAGCTACAATGGTTTCATCAGAACCGAGTCAACACATTTCTGCTCTCCTTTTCCTCTCCAGGGTTGTATCAACACCTTTAGAGCCCTAAGAAGATTATTTTTTCCCTTCCAGCAAAATCTCGCACTTTGGATGACTGGTTTGTTTTTGCAGCCCTTTGAATCTGTAAAGAAGCCAGAGCGTACAAGCTAAATGTGTACTGAGGTAGACATTTGATCTTACATTGGATTCTTCTCAGATCCTAGCAGTATTTATCTCTAGCTGCTTGGTTGTTTTTCTCACATAACATTCAAGATGCTGGAAATACTACAGCTTCTACTAAAGCTCCAGAATGTTGGTTCATGAGGTTACCTAGAGGAGCATCTCAAGTGTTATCAGTGAATGTGCTCCAATTTTAGCAGAGGAGTGAATAGCAGGATCTTTGTTAGATGTTTTTGTTTGAATATTGCATAACGTTTTGTCGTGCTGAGCAGGACCTGGGTTACTGTTTTCCTGGACTAAGGACATCGTCCAGCTGGTGCTGGGGAGAGGGTGAGGCTTTTGGAAATGATTTATGAGCTGTTCTATATCTCTGACTCAGGACTTACCAAACCGTCTTATACAGATGGAGAGGTGAGAGTTTGTTCTCCACAACACACAGGCGTTGTGTGGGCAACTTGCCACACCTGCCAGTGGCAGTTAAAAATGTATGTGGCCTATGTAAATATTGCTTACACTCTGTCTACTCTGTCTGCATGTTTTACATATACGTATAATGTAACACACACACACACACGTGTGTATTATGTTCTGGCCCACTCTTTTGCGTTTGGAACTGAGCAAGAGTTCACTTTTAAAAGTTCACTCTGCTGCCACACATACATCAGTACCTGTTTATTCAGCTCTCACAGTAAGGCTACACTGCCTTTACATCTTTGGCTTTGTAAGCATCCCAGTGGTTTTGGCCAACAAGGCTCCTGACAGGCAGACATTCTTGCTTGGCTGTTAACACATCACCTGCCTGTCTGAAAAAAACATGGGTGGTCTGGAACCATTGGTGACACCAGGACCACCTGTCAACGAATTAATTGCACCTTTTTGCTTTGGTGTAACGTGGAGATAAAGAGTAGATATTTGTCTTGTAGGATTTCCCTACTTGACTATCTTTTCCCCAGTTTCACATTTCCTGAACAATGAGGCTTTCTAAGTTAAAACCCAATGGTGCCATTGTTTGGCAGTGGAACACACTTACAAGAGATAGAGAGAGGAAGAGATTTGCAAATCCTCCAGTTAAGCACCATTTTGGCAGCTAAAGAGGTAAAAGAAAAAGACAAAACTGTTTGGTTAGTATATTGGTAATGTTGCCATTTGAAATGTTTATGGTCCATTAACTGTTACTAATTTGCAAAGAAGACATTTCAGCAGGGTAGAAATGTTTGTTGTTGGAAATTTTTCTTATTCAGAAGTGAGACTTCTGGCAATTGTCCCTTAGTACTTCCCTCGTAAGTGCTATGGTCTCCATTCAGTCTCATCAGCTGCCTATAACATACACTCACAACATACCCGACTGCCACTGTGTTCAGGAGCGAGTGGAAGAGATTTCGCTCCTTAATACAAGCAAATAATAAAGTGCTGTTTGTTTTAAAGAGACGGTCACAGTGGACTAAACCAGAAAAGAGAGGAATGGCTTCGTTATCTCCTTCCACTCAGCAGCAGATAAATATTTATATTCACCAAACTTCTGTTTTAGTTTTTAATAAACATTTAGTCCTATTAAAATAAAAGTTATTCTGTGAGTTTATTTTTTTGGGCTGAAAACCTTTATGTCGCAGAAAAAATTCCTGGATTATTTGCGCCTTGCATTTCAGCTTTAACAATAGACAGGAAGTTGAACTGTGTACAGGAAATCCTGGCGCTTGAGTGGAAGTGAAGATTCTTTGAATTCTGTTAATGTTCCTCTAAGGGATGCCTAATATTATATCATACATACATGAATGCATCTTTTGAAGGTGTCTTTTATGAAGACTTCTCAAGAACTCTTTTTCAGGCCAGCTGTTCTCAGGATATTTTGTCTCTGTTCAAGTACTTCTTGCTTCATGATATTATGAAAATAAGGTAGTCAAACAGTTTTGTAAGGCAATATGACCTTTTTCTGTTCGTGCAGCTGGATTCTGCCTCTGTGTGATTCATACGGGTTGTTTGAATATTATCATCATCGGTGTGCGATTATATCTGCTGTGCATGACTGGTTCAGAAGATCTTATTACTTGTGTCCCCTCGCCCGGAAATGCAAGGACCCATTTTTTCCCACAGTTAGCCTGCTGACATCTCCTAGTAACCATGGTAACATGCATCAATTGACCCATTTAGAATTAAAAGAACGAGAGGTTCTGAAGGACACTGCAGCATGTGAGCGTGAACAAGATGCGAAGCAAACAATGCATGAACGAAGTTGTAAAGGCTTGTTCATAACTTTCCTTATTAAGTTAAATAAAATTTTTAAAGAAAATAATGGTCAGCACACTTGAAATAACGTATTTTTTATGTATTTACAGTAAAATATATAGAATTTTATCAGCCCATAAGTAACATCAAGTACCCCTCGTCTTCCTGACCTGTTTACATGCGCCCTTGTAAAAGAGGGGGTAGTGGAACCAGGTCATCCATTTCGAACAGTAAGCACATGTCCAGGAACTCGACTAGACAGATTTGCTGCATTTGCCCAGTGTCAATCGAACGCGGTGGCAGACGTTCCTGCTCACTGAAAGTGGCTCAAAGGCTCGCATGCTTTTAAATCGTTAATGTAAACAAACCAGAGTACTTAACGTGTCGAATCAGGACAAAAACTAAACATAGTCATCTCATCTGTTGAATGTACGCCACTGGGTCTAGAGTAATCTAACTTAAACTCTCAGCAAATGTGTTGTTAAAAGAGACAGGAAAAGGTCATGTGCAGTTGAGGGACAGGTTTCTTTAAAATATCACAACAGTAGATTTAAACTCATATAAAGCAGAGCAAGCACAAGTCAATTCAATACTGTTAAGTCAATTCAATAAGTCTTCGGTGTTAATTTCGTTGGCAAATAATTTTCATCATAATGTAATAAATTATTCATCGTGTGCTGTAATACATTATATCTTGTTGTTAATAATTGGAACCAAATTTAAAATAATAAGTGTTAAAATGCATTACCTGTGGTTACAATAATTTATGAGATAGTAAAATGCATTATAAGCTGCATTACAAGGCTTAATTAATGCTTAATTAATAAACCTACTTACATAATGCATTATACATAAAGACTTTAAATAAAGTTACCAACATTTTAAGTGTAGTTTTAAAGTTCTAGTTTGTTTTGTTTCATTTTAGATAACTTAAGAAGAAATTGAAAAATGTAAAAAAAAAAAAAAAATTGAAAAAGTTTTTTTTTTTTTTTTTTTTTAGTTAAATAATAACCATTACCTATAGAGTACATGTCAATTATGTCAGTTTTATTTTTTCAGATTTAATTGTATGATTTTATATATATTTATATATAGCATTTATAAGCTTTGAATTGATATTTCCACAGAGGTGCTGATAAAAGTCCAGGTATTTGACAACAGCGACCTTTCACCTCTGAAGGAATCCACAGTTCAGGTGTGTGGAAACCAGACGGTCTTAGCATCGAGCCTTGCAGGAGGAGATGGGATTGTCACACTTACGTTCCTGTACCGCCCCGGAACATGGGTCATCGTCACGGCTTCAAAGCACGGATTTGTCACAAACTCGGCACCCTGGCATGCCAGCCGCATCCCGCGTGAGTACTTCCTATACTACTATAGCACTAAACATTTTTGACATGGTGTCAGGGCAAGCCTGCAGATTATTATTAGAAACAGAGTATTGGGTTTCATTCTGAAATTCACACGCATTAACTGGACTTCCTGTCAAAACTGCTAGAGCAAGACCAGTTGGTGTTTATGGGCTTCTCTAGAATCATGTTAATCCCTTATTAAAAATGAGGATCATAGATTAAGCATTTTCCTGCAGATTAAAAGGTCCCTGTTTTTTTTATCTAGATGCCCTAAATTTGACCATTTAATTAGGTTGATTTTTAGTAAAAAAAAAAATATATAAACACAAAACTTTGTATCCAATAACCCCTGGTTTCATCCAAAGCATCTAAGGTGCATTTAAGGTGAACGTAGTATATTAACCATAGGTTATTAGCCATTACATTACAGTTTAAGTGAAACTGTTAGCATGGTAAAATTTTAGTCATGGCCTCAATGAACTTTCCAAATCTGACGAGTGATTTTCAATCTATTGTTTACATCCTATTATTTAGATGAGCCATAGAGATCTGTAATCCAGATGGAGCTTTGCACACAAATGGACAGGAATGTTAAACAACACTCACAGGGGTGTGGATTGTGCCGACCCGCGTTGTGATACCTAGCAGCTGTTTGGAGTCGGTCATGTCCTCTTTTGACTCTCTCGCTCTACGATTGGTTTAATTTATTTGCACAACAGCATGTTATCCGCCACCCCTCTCTCCACCCAAAACCCCACCCAGTTATGCGGTCAGACCTCTGGGGAGAGGAGGCAGTGAAATCATGTATTTCAGCATAAAGCTGTCTGTATGAGCAGCTGGAAGCCACTTAGCCAGTGGGGTTACAGATTTGGAGGCAGCCAGCAAATGCGGCTCCATGTCGTGCCAGACCAGCCAGGCTGGTGGATGAAGGCATCTTTAGTATGGCATTAGCATCTTGGGGGGGCATTACACACATTCCTATTGAGTCACACCAAATTAGGAAATGCTGTCAGATATGTGGATGACCAAGATTGTGTAGTGAGGTAGAAAAGGAAGGTTTTTTTAATTAATAGAATTGTGATGACAGATCAGACAAAGTTTATGTCAGTTACTATGCCTGAAGGACTGAGGGATATTTAAGATTTATAATTAAAAAAAATGTTGTTGTTGTTGTTGTTTTGCAAGACCAACCAACCAACCAACCACTGTTTGGTTTTATTTCAATGTGCTTTAATTTGCATTAGGAATGTAAAAATAACCACTCTAGTTCTACTTTGTTAATTTTTGCATTTTGTTTGCATTAGTTCTGTTTTTGCATAATATAAAATAATATCTTTTTTTAAAAAACATTTTAATAATAAAATAAATGTAGTATTAATAGTTGACAAAATCCTTTTAATTGGCAGACTCGTGTTTTCATCTGGATGGTTGTTTTAATACAGGGCAGATGGATTACATGACTAGCAGGGGTGTGACAGCTGTGTGAAAGTGATGGGATGCCAGTCATTTGACTGATGACAGTGCATTGGACTGTACTCCAGCCCCAGACTGCACACTGAACATCTCTATAGTAATGTCTGTATATGTGACTCAGCTTTCAGAAGGTTAGCTTTCAATTTGGTACCAAAGCAATCTGCCCCCCATTCCTCCTGCCTTTAGTCTCTGAGCCATGCTGAAAAAGGGTTTCTAAAAAAAACTTGACAGTGTCGTGGAGTTTTAACTGTCCCCGCAGCACTTTGATAATCTGAGAGAGTCACGCGAACTCGGGGAGGGAGAGAAAGAGAGAGAGATAGAGAGAGAGAGAGAGAGGGAGCGAGTGTGAGTCATTCTCATGGAGTGATGAAGCAGTTGCTTGCGGCTCAGATTAAATCAACTGAAGTCGGGAACACTTGTTCTTTCCTCCATTGGCCTATCTCTCTTATTCCATTATGGTTTAACTAAATATTTCCATTTTACTTATTTTAAAGAGCTTATGATATCAAAATTGGATTTTGTGTCATTCAGACCAAGTTAATATTAGCTTGAAGCTTTCTACAATGACTCAAAACCATTTGTATTATTTTAACACAAAATAAGGCATTTATTTTCCCCAGAAAAAAATAAATATACATATATATATATATACTGTATATATACAGTATATATAAGAACGATGTGAGGGGTGAATAAATGTTAATATTTTTGTGAAATAAATAAATTAAGGACTCTTCACAATGGCACCTATGTGCAGCACCTTTTTAAAATTATGACCAATAAAGCAAAATATTAAACCTCATTTTAAAATTCTGTATTAATTTGTCAAAAATAAATTGTAAATAAAACTGAAAACTAAAATCAGTAAATTTTCAAATCAGTAAAGGTAGAGATGGGTAATATGTAAAAACAAACAAACAAAATATTTATATACAGTGTGTGTATATATATATTGACATTACTAGATTACACTGAAGAGTAATTCCTGTTTTTAAAGATCAATAAAACGTTAGATAACCCTCTTATTTAATTACATAACATATTGTGCATCCCTATTCATTCTGGCTGATTTCTATATTATCAAAGCAGGGATAGATGTGTATCGTGTTGTCACAATGGTGCAAAAGATAACTAAGGTTACAAATGATGTAAAATGAAACCACACAATGCCAGTGCAGTACCCTCCCTCTCTTCATACGCACTTTTCTTTCAACTTCTAGCTAGTGCAATGTGGGCAGTATTGTTGTCACTGCCTCTGTTTTGTGCGTATACTTACCAAGCAGAATATTAAAGAGACCAGAGCCCCTTCTGTTCAGGGCATCTGTGCTGTGTGTGCGTGCTTGTATGCAGAACTGCATGGGTGTAAATGTGCGTAAATCGCCTGTGTCACATTTCCTCACACAGTCTGCTCCTTCAAGTGACAAGCTTTTTGATGTCAGAGCTAGTTAATCTGAATGTAATATACTGATCGCTTGGATCTTAATATCTTCTGGTGGTTCTTTTAACACAAGCAGACAATCCCTATTGAATCTTTTCACACTTTTTCATTAATAAGCTTTCATTAGATTGAAGAGCTTGATTGAAATCATGGAATAAACATTGGACAACATGAAGTGTGAGTAGGCAGGGGGGGCATTTCAATGTGCCACAGCAGATGGGAAATGGACACAGAGGATTTCTGCTCTCAGCATGCAACGGTCTTCTGGAGCACTGCCAGCACATGTCCTCCTGGCCACAGAGGAGCACTGAAGGGTGAGGTACATTTAGATTAACTGACAAAGATAGATATTGTTGCTGCTGTAGTTTTAGTGCAAGAAAATGTCAAACTAAAAACGTTTTTTAATGCTGGCATCTCTCACCAAACAAATACGTTTAGATGTCTGTCCTCTGGATTTATATTGATTGGTCCAAAACAGAGATCATCTGAATGTCATAGGAGCTGATGGTTTAACAGGAAATCATACAGGACTACCTCTGATTTTGTCAGTTTTTACTTGCTGTTATTAAAGGTTTCTGCTGGGTTACAAACCTGAGGATTCGACCATGCTGAGTCATGTCTTATACCTGTGAGTTAGCAGCTACATCTGGTGAACTACTGTATATTACCCACAGATACACAGAACAGCCTTGTGTTCTCCAGGGTCAAAGATCCCTGAAAATGAAAGAGGCTGGACGGTTTACTGATTTAAATGGACAAGGAAGAACAATAGCATACAAATGATGCTATATTGATTTGACATTGATGAGCACTGTTAGCCCGCTGAGGCAGTTCAGGCTGAATTTATGGAATTTACCGGGAGACTTGTCTCCCTCCATGTCTATGGTGGTTACGGCCCAGATCAGATCAACCGAAACGCACACATTTTTGAATAGGGAAAAATACAAAATGTGCAGAGCTAGGGTACTCCTGGACCAGAGCCAATAGAGTAATCAATGCTCTAAGACGCTAATCAAGAGAGTTCAAAAGAACAGCATTTATTTGTAATAGAAATGTTTTGTAAAATTGCAAATGTCTTTACTGTCCGATTTAATGCATCCCTACAGACAAAAAAGTATTTGTTAGAAAAATCCTACTAACCTTAAATATTTAATGCCTCTGTTTTTGTTTCTCTCTCACTTGTGTTTCAGTGTATGCCTCCGTAAGTCTGTACTTGCTTCCCCAGAGACCAGCCACTCTCCTGCTGTATGACGATGTGGTGCAGTTACTGTTGGGTTCTCCAGGTGAGTTCGTTTTTAGGACAAGTCATCCATTAAAGTTCTGTCAGCAGCTGTGAAGATGGACCACAAAACCAGTCATAAGTAGCATGGGTATGTTTGTAGCAATAGTCAACAATGCATTCTATGGGTTATAAAATTATAGATTTTTATTTTATATCCAAAATCAATGGGATTAAGTAAAGGTCATTTTCCAGGAAGATATTTTTTTTAATTTCCTACCATAAATACATCATAAATTTCAAAAATACATCATATTGTCCCATCTTAACAATACATCATATGGAAAGTGTATAGCCATATATCAATGGAAGGCCATATTTTATTGGAAAGCTTATTTATTCAGCCGTCATATGATGTATACATTTTCATTTAAAAAAAAGAAATGTCCCATATGACCGTTTTTTCTCATTCATGTCCTTTAAACCAGTATGGCTGACTTTTTTTTTTTTTTTTCAATGGAAGCCAATGCAAAATGTCTTCTGTTGTGATTCACAGAACATGAGGGTGTGTAAATGATAACTGTCCCTTTAATCTGTAGCCTTAAAGAGCTTCAACTCTTACCGCTCCTAATCTTTTTATTTCTAGTGCTATGAAAAGGGGAAAGGGATTTACCAGAGAGAGAGCATGTTCAGAACATCACAGTTTGAGCTCATACCTACGATACAGATATGAATACCACAATGTTTCAGTTTGACTGACACTTTATCTATGTTTAATACGGGCTCACTGATACTCTGCGGAGGCTCAGCCAGGTTGTGTTTCACATGGTTAGCTTGGAATCTGAGATCCGAATGCAGCTTTATTGATTCACACATCATGCGGTGGTTACATGTGCAGATGTGTGGAACTGCTGAGTTGGTTGTTTAATAATCAGGCTAACACTATAGTCTCATATCTCGAGCTGCCAATAAGCAGGCGCAATTTAACCAAGACTGGATGCAGTGCCTTCTAGCTGTTTCACCACGTTGCATGCGCAATAAATGTCATTGAGATTTACAAACATGATCAAATGACACATTTACTTTGGAAAGAGGTTGTTTCCTCTAGCAACGTAAGGGAGGTATAGAGAAACTGTTGCCTGGGTGGCTTATGTGTTTTGCAGTGACAGTCAGGTGTTTAATGAGAGTGTTATGGCTCAAATGGTTGTGGGAAAGTGACTCTTAGTTAAATGCTTTCTGGGTGGGAAGTGATTTTACCCGATGGATCACTAAGTATGATGTAATGTGCAAACTTGACTGTTAAAGCACTGCATACCCTCACTCTTTGTGTGTGTTGGCATCCTGGCACAGCTCTTTCTGCATGATCCTTATCAATTTAATGAGCTCTATCTCTTTGTGCATACACTGGTGTGTGTGTGTCCCCGATTGCTCAGTGAATATAATTGCATGCACTAAAATGGTGTGTCCTCACAATTCCACTTCTGCTGACAAGCCAACAGCTTGCTCTCGTTCCCTCTCTGCATTCAGCAAGAGAGGCTCTCGCTCTAGAATACCATCAGTGTCTCCAAGCTGTTCCTGAGATAAATGGGCAACTTGTTGGGTCCCTCACAGCAAAAGGCCTCGCTGACTGATTTAGACATTTTAATAAGGATGTAAAGTCCTTGAGTAATTGCACATTACTGAACCTGGCTTGAGTAACACTGAAACTGGATACATGAAAATTGGCTTAAACCCTGTTCTGGAAACCACCCCTATATGTAATAATGTAATGTAATGTAATTAGCCCCAGCTATGTTCCTATGTCCTTGGGAAGTGGCATCATATCACAGTTGTTTACCTACAGCTGAATATAAATCTAATGTTTTTGTATTATTTATAAAATATTAAAGAATTTATTAATATTTGAAATTTACTATTTATTTAGTTAAGCTTAGGCTATTGGTTTGTCTAACATTTATACTTTATTTTATTTCAGCTTCATTTTAAATAATAAAACTAAATTTGAGTAGTTTAATTTAATAATAACTTAAACGTCTTAGGTAATGGCAGAATGCTGGTTTCAGTTGTAATATCTGATGTATACTGGATGATTACATACATTCAGGTATTAAGAAATTTTAAATTAAACATTGCTTTACAATTGTGTGCATCAAGGCTACTGCAATGATAATCCAGCCTTTATCTGTTGATTTCTTATCCTTGTTTCTAAGCTACAGATTTAAATATTATAAATACCAACTATATTTACTAGAGCAGAGTGGCAGTATAAAATAGCATTTTATATTTTTAGATATTTTTGGTATATATTATGTTTTGTTTTTTATATATTAAATTATCTATACTGATATATGGAATTAGGTAAATAGGTGTGTTTATGCATCCACTGGTTTAATGTATTGTGCCGTTCACCTTTAGAGTGCAAAATAATGTTTACTGAGAGTAGAGGGATATCAAGACTCACACTGGTGTGTTTTTTTTTTCATGCCTCAAAACCCATTACCATGGCAACTTTGGCAGTGCAAGTAGAATGTGCATTTTGTAACAGGAGGGGTTATTATTAAAGTGTTGCATATCTGTCTCTGTTGCGTGGGAGGAATGTGTCATGTAAAACCTGATCTGAGATCTGCTAGTCTATCAGTGAGGTTTGCTGCTGACCGCTGTTATAAAGAACTTGTTAAAGTCTCCTCTATTGAGAGAACTCACGCACAATACATAAAGTGCTTTAATTGTTTTGTTCAAACATTTACCTTCAGAAAGTTTGTTTGCAGAGTCGGGTTATGGTTTTTGGGAGTGTATTTTGTGAAAAGTGAGTGTACAGACAGAAACAGCCTAAACTCTGAGCCACAGCGTGGGAGGATTTTTGTGTTCACAGCATGCCAGCCTGAAAAGAAGATTTGGGCTTCAGGGTTTGTTTAGAAACATGCAAATATAAATGGGGAAAGTAAATGTTTGAAAAGGCATTCTTGTATGTCATTGCTGTGTTTGAATATCTGGATATCTTTAGGTGCATTTTAATTAGAATAGTACTGAATTTTACATTTAACTGAATTGCAATTTTTAATGCACTTGTCAATATTTGCAAAGACTACAATCAATTTAAAAAAACAAAAGAACAGTTTATTATGATAGCTCTACCCCTAGTTAAATATACCTTAAAACTGCATAAATCAGTCACCCAAAATCCTCTCTTTTTCCATTTTTCCAATGCCAAAAGGGGCACTATGTCTTCCTCTCCCAACAGAGCTCAAGCACATCTGTAACTGAGCACATGTGCAATGAAGAGAGAGATGAGAAATGACTCCCTTGACTAGAGAGAGGCAGGGTGAAAGAGGAGGGAAGTGTTTTCCTGAGAATAAACTGGTGAGAATCGAGCGGGAGTGTGAGTTGAATGTAAATCTCCCGAGACCTGCTTGCATGAACAGCTTCCAGGCACAGGGCCTATTGAGATACAGATAGCTATTGAGTGATTCTTACTGCTGTAAATCAAACCATTGACAAAATGGCAGTCTGCAGGTGATCTCCAATGAAAATGAACATAATTTAGATGTTGGTAATTACTGTGACTTAATGTGGTTTTCCAGTGTGACTGCTACATGCTCAGAAAGGGCTCCAATCCTTTTGATAGATAGCTAATCTCCAGTACCGGATAAAGGTTACATAAGAAGTGCCTGTTTGGATGAACTGACTGGCTGCTGCCGTATGGGAGTGGGAGGTGTGACCAACATCATATTTCATAGCACGAGTATTTTTATTACTATTTCATATTGGTCACAGTAATAGTACTTAGCAAGAAATGTGCATGCAGACAGTTGAAGTGAAAAATGGTTTATATTTTAACAACAGTAAGACAAAGCCTATTTTGGGGGTAAGAATGAAATACTCTGCAAATGAAATGTACTATAGTTAATATTACTAGCTGAGACCTATAATAAGGGTTAATAATTAAAAATCCTTTCATTTATTTAACTCTGACCCAAGCTAACCATTCCCAGAATTTAATATATCTATATCAGATTGGGTAACAGGCACTCAGCATTAACTCTCATTGTTTTCCTCAAGGTCAGCAATACTAATCTACAGCATTCAAACAGCCCTCTGTACAAAAGGCCCACTGATGCTACTAACATCTATGGCTTTGTCATAGAAATGGTGATAAATTGGCTGGTGCCTTCGAGGGAAGTGCACTTTAGTGATTTTTTTCATGAGTGGTTTGTCTCTTAGGGGTTTCTCTCCCTCAGGGGTTTTTACTTTCTCAGTCTAGCTCTCTGTTCGACTTTAGAATGATATGTGTCAGTGAACACTCCCCTTTGAGCCAGAAAGGTTTGGGATTTTGCTTCACTAATATAGGCCCTTTTGGTAGCACATTGAAGTAGGCCCAACTAAAAGAGAATAAAGAAAACCCAAGACGTTTGGGGAGATGTATTGGTCATTGATTAGTTTAATTTTGATGTTATTTGTAAATTTTAAGGGGATGTGTTTTTATGCACAGTTATAGTCATGCTATCAAGAAGCCAGTTGACATTGTTGATGTTTATCACTGAGCATCTGTCTGATAGAAGGCCACATGAAGGGGATTCTCTATGCAATTCAAAATGCCCAAGCTCCTTATGAGGCTTGCCAGTTGGCGAAGCACCAGTCCCAACTAGACTGTTCCATTCTTTTACTGCATAATCATAGTTTTCAGTGTCAGGGTTACAGAGGATCAACCCATCTGCAGCCTAATCCTTGTGCAGTCCTAGAGAAATTGCAAGCTCTGTTGGCCAGACGCTCTTGCAGTCTTTCTTGTCATCATGTAAGATGCAAATCGCTGCTAGTGCCACGGTATGCAATTAGGCTAAGAGCCAGAAACCTAAAGATATTAGTCAGTGAGTAGGCTATCACATTAGCCTTTCTTTTTATAGCCTAATTGACTCTCATGCTTGTCTTAAATGCTGGTATTTATGTTTGTTTCTGTTGATCGAAAGGAGACGGTAGGCAAATGGTATCTTTTTTAATTTGAGAGATTCCTGTGGATGATTTGGAATGTATTAGTTTCTCCTCTCATCAAGAGCTGGTTATGATAAATAAATGAATAACTGTGGCATACAAGAGGGAGTGTCACAGGCTGCCTGCCTTCAGTGGTCCCCAAGCACTGCCACGCTATCCTGGATGTCTGGGCTGATCAGTGGCCAGCTAACCCAGCACTAATCGGAGCAGACAGCCTACAGTGAGAGATACACGCTTATATTTTTAGGCCTTCTTATTCTCTCATTCCTATTTGCCTCTCGAGCACTAAGCGAGCCAGTGGAGGAGGGGTAGGGATTACTGCAGGGTGGATTCTGAGCTCTGTATTCTACTTGTAAAGTGTTTCAAGAAATAAGTACCTTAATTCTGAAAATCTAAGAATCTTGAGATATGTTTTAGCAGTTTCTCAGCATTACTAGCCCTGCCCCACAGTTTCTCTCTCTGTCAGGTGATAGAAGTTGAAAAAGCAGCTACAGCAGAGAAAGACTGAATCACCATAATGCTCATTATAACTGAAACATTGGTTAAAGGAAGTGGTTGTTGACAGAATCCTATAAAACAGCTTTCACAAGTAAAACACATGGAAACAACAAACCCCCGAGCAGCTCATGATTAGGGCTAGTAAGCAATTACTGGTGCTTGCTCAAAAAAACAGTCATACAGGACAGACATTGTAGTCCAATTTGTGAAAAAATTATGACTTCATACTTTATCATAAATCATAAATTCCTTGAAAAATTGATTTACCCGTATTTACTATACCTGTGAAGTCCTTTTAATAAATCCCTGTTGTCTAGGATCCCGGAGACAGCCGTGGGTACAGCTTCAGAGAAGAGCCATTCGACCACCCCTAAACACCTCCCAAATCACCCTCTCTGCAATGCTCACCTCTTCCCGCAGTCAGTATGAGCTTGGGGGCTTTCCTTACCCCCTTGCTATGGAGAACAACTCGACAGGTACGTATATGAGAACACCTTCAATGGAGTTACTCATGCATCTAGCATTACTATTTTCCCCTCTCATTTTAGTCATTCATTAATGCATAGAATACTGCAGTAAACCGAGACTCGCAAAAGTGGCTCATAGTTTAATCCATTTTTGCTATTACTGATTAAGGATCCAACAGTAGCTGGATGGAGCTAACTACTCTAGCTGCAATGTGTGCTCAGCTCACTGGCCCCGACACCACTGAGGTCCAGGTGTCAGAACCCATCCACATCTCCATCCCCCTTCCTTCTGATTCACCTCTCAAGACTGCCACCAGTGTTCCAGTATGGAGGTTCGAAGACAGGACAGGTAAACAGCATTTAGCGAAATTTTGGATAAACAGTGTGCAAATGGACCGTTTTTCCAAAGTTATTCCTTACAGGGTTCAAATTTCAGTGTAATGAGGAGAGTGATCACAAACACCCATTTGGATGACTCCTGTGTTCTATTCAGCCTTTTACTGATCCAGATTCTACAGTAGCCTAATACCATATACAGTAAGTTAAGGGTGTCCAATCCTGCTCCCGGAAGTCCATTATCTTGAAGAGTTTTTCTTAATTAAACACTTGAACCCAAGGTCTTCCGGAATACTTAACAACTTCCAAGCAAGTGTGTTTGGGCAGTTTGGAGCTTAACTCTGTAGGACACTGGCCTTCCAGAACAAGAATCGGACACCCCTGCAATAGTTCAAAAAGTCAGAATATGAGGACTAGGCGTAAGATGACAGTGGCGTGACTCCACATTTGGGAGTTGGGGTTTTTAAATTGTTAAAAAGTATACAAGAATCAGAAGGCAAGAGAGAAGGAAAGGTGGAGGAAGACATTGAATTTTCTAGCTGAAGGAATGTAGTTGAAAGCCTAGGGCTGGGCGATATGGCTGAAAACTGTATCACGATATCAGTGTTTCATATCGGTCGATATCGATATTTATCGATGTTTTTATGACCCATTTAAAATATAGAGCAGGAGAAAAATATATTACATTTAAACATTTTTATTTTAAA
>JAUCNO010000710.1:4645090-4657813 GCA_032353835.1 Enteromius viviparus | reverse complement strand
GATATTAGAATTATTAGAATATTAAAGGTTATAAATATAGTAGGCTAATAAAAATGATGTTGTTGTTGTTGTTGTTGTCGATGCTGATAATTATAAAGAAGACGATGCGTTAATGGACATTTAATATTAATGTAGTTTTTATTTATGATAAACTTAATATAAATGGTGTTTAGTATCAGAGATGGATTTGGTATTATTTTATTTTGAATTAATATTAATTATTATAAAAATTATTGTATTATAAAAAATATTTCAATTTTTTTATGTTTTGTTAAAAGCGATATATAAATTAAATAATTTATTGTTTTATTATATCTATTATATTGCAAGAAATGTAGGCTAAACACCATTTATAGTTTATCATAAATAAATATCATGAATAATAATAATATCATAAATAAGGTTTATCATGAATAAATATTACATTAATATTAAATATCCATTAGCACATCGTCTTCGTAATAATCCTATTATATTTATAGCCTATAATTTCGATCTTTTTACATAATGTTCTGACTTTAATATTCTAATAATTCAAATATTCAACAATATAGAATACAAATATATGTAATACAATGTAGCCTAATAAAGCTTAGATTATGGCGACTGGAATTTAAAACGCAGTTTAAAAGCTTTGAGTTAAGTATATTTCATTTTATTTCTGCAAATTAATAATTATTAATATAGTCTAATGGCTAGTGCAGACATTGGATCATCTTTTTCGTTGAGGAATGAATCATTCACACATTTTTTTTGCAAATGAAAACACAACACGCTTATTTATCATCAGGCACAGCATGAACAGTCTACAATCATAAAGGAGACTAGCAATAAAATGTTATTTAGGTATACTCCAGAAATAAATATATGAAATAAATATAAAAATATAGCCCTAAAAATTTATATAATAGACGATTATACAAATAGTATAGAAAATACGAATAGTAAATGAAATGTTTAATCTTATAAAAATGTTTTAAACATCTCTGATAATCCCGGGTCGCTATGGCAGGTTTGTTTCTGCAATAAACTCGTGGCCAAGACTTCTTTTGTTATTCGCATATTTTTCTCATGGCCACAATATAAGGATGTCATTACCTCGAAAAACGATCTCGTGGCTACGACATAATATCACGTTCACATGAGTTAATAAGTCGTGGCCATGACAAAACTAAGTGAAGCTAAGACGTCCCCTCCTGGTCACCGTACTATCCGGCAAAACTTTTTTTTTTTTTTTTTTTTACTGTTATTAATTTTTATAATGTGACTCAAAGGATTTCCATTTGAAGAATAAAGATTTTTCTACACTTCTAGTTTCTGCATAAAAAAGTCCTTTATTTAAGCTGTTTACTGTGTCTCAGCTGTATTGAGAATGACACACACACACAACTTCACTAGAAGATCATTTTGCTCACACTCATCAATCCTTTGTGTTCTTCTTGTTTCTGCTGTGTGAATAGAAATGATCAGACTGCAGAACTGCAGGACTCCCACCGCCTAGTAAATGATGGTATACAGAGAGTAAAAGACCAACTTAAAGTCAGCATGAAGAACAAGTATGAGGTAATCAAACTACAAAAGAATCAAACCCTCCTGAACAGCATCTACACACACTACATCATAGAAGGCGAGAGTGAAGGAGTGAATGAAGACCATGAGGTTTTACACATGGAGAAAACCCCCAGAATACAAGACAACCCAATCTACTGTAATGATATCTTTAAACCACCAAATGAAACAGCATGTTGGACGGAAGACAAAATCAAGACTGTTCTTACTAAAGGCATTGCTGGAATTGGAAAAACTATCTCTGTGAAAAAGTTCATTCTGGACTGGGCTGAGGAAAAAGACAATCAGGATGTAGATTTCATGTTTGTGCTTCCTTTTCGAGAGCTGAATTTGATTCGAGATCATCAGTACAGTCTCCACAGCCTTCTGCTGGACCTTCATCCTGAACTTCAAGATCTTAGCTCGCAGATATACAAGGAGTGCAGAATTATGTTCATCTTTGATGGTCTGGATGAAAGCAGAATAACTCAGATGTTTTCAGACAATAAGAAAGTTTCCGATGTGACTGAGACTTCATCAGTAGGTGTGTTGATATCAAACCTGGTCAAAAGAGAACTGCTTCCCTCTGCTCTCATCTGGATCACCTCCAGACCAGCAGCAGCCAATCAGATCCCCTCCAAGTACATTAACCGTGTGACAGAAATTCAGGGGTTTAGTAAAGCTCAGAAGGAGGAATATTTCAGGAAAAGAATTAATAATGAAAGTCAAGCCAGCACAATCATCTCACACATCAAAAGATCAAGAAGCCTCCGCATCATGTGCCGAATACCTGTCTTCAGCTGGATCTCATCCACTGTTCTTCAAAAGCTCCTGCAAGAAGAGCTGAGTGAAGATATCCCTCAAACTCTGACTGAAATGTATATCCACTTCCTGCTGATTCAGATAAACACGAGGAATCAGAAGTGTACAGAGACCAATACTGAGAAACTTCTGCAGTCCAACAGAGAAATGATTCTAAAACTTGCTGAACTGGCTTTCAATCAGCTGATGAAGGGTAATGTCTTGTTCTATGAGGAGGACCTGAAAGAGAGCGGCATAGACGGGACTGACACCTCTGTGTGTTTTGGGATTTGCACTAAGATCTTTAAGGAGGAATCCGTGATTCATCAAAGAAAGGTCTACAGTTTTATACATCTGAGCTTTCAAGAGTTTCTAGCTGCTTTCTACGTGCTTTACTGCCATCTGATGAAAACAAGAGAGCCATTGCAATGTTTTCTGGGTGACAAACGTGAGTTGCATAGATATAAGAGACAAAGGTACACAGCTATGAGAAACTCTTTGTGCGAGATTCTTTTATTAGCAGTTGATAAAACCCTTCAGACTGAAAATGGAAACCTGGATTTTTTTCTGCGGTTCCTGCTGGGCATTTCATTGGAGATCAATCTAGATCTTTTAAATGAACTACTGACATACACAGAGAGCAGCTTAAATACCATCAAAGGAGTTCTTTTGTACTTAAAAGATCGCATCAAGGCACATGAACCTCTTTCCGCCAACAAATGCTTAACGCTGTTCCTCTGTCTGCTGGAAATGAAAGATCAGACCCTGTACAGAAAGATTCTGGAGAATGTGAAATCTGACATATGCGCATCGTATCATTTCTCTGCTTCTCACTGCTCAGCGATCGCCTACACAATTCAGATGTCAGAGGAGGTGCTGGATGAGTTTGAGCTCAGGAAATACGGAACATCGGATGACTGTAGATTAAGCCTTATAGCCGCTGTGATGAACTGCAGAAAAGCTCTGTAAGTACAGTGGTGTAAAGTACTTGACTAAATCTATTTACTGTAGTACAGTTCTTGAGTGTCTTAAGCAATAACATTTCAGATGCACATTTAAAACACAGACAACAAAAATGTATGTATACGGTACACTCCCGTACATGTTTTCATGTAAATATAAAGTTATTAATTCGTTAACTAGATCCTGCAGTGTAGAAAGAACAGCAGTATGTTTGCCAACAAAGCTGAGCGGACGCTAACATATGAGTAACGTTACCTCCAACAGTTAAATTAATGCGGCAAAAATACACGCAAGTCCGAGTCAAGTGTTGAATGTCATGATTGTCAACATAAACTTGACTTGAGCTAGAGTGCTTTTTGTAAGAGCCTTGTCATTGAAAAAAGTGACATGCCTCTGCAGTGGTGGCAGAAAAATGAAACAGGATTCATTTGCACAGAATTATTATTTCTATACATTTCCACTGATTAATGCGATCTGTTAAGCATCAACTAATCAAACATCATTTGTGTGTTTACATAAAGTGTTATGTTTTTATTTGTACTTTTTATCTGGTATCCATTTTTAAAACTTTTTTTTTTTTTAATCGATTAATTAATTAATTAATTAATTAATCGGTTTTAACTGCAAGTTTGGTCCAACCTAGTCTCAGCCTCATATGTCACACCCACGGAACATTGGCTAAACTGACTGACTTGTTGCATGCCAGTCTGTTGTTGTTGGGACATTTCCACGTTCCGAAACATGACATTGAACGAAACAAACTGTGATTGGTTGTTTGACATGTCGGTCAAACGGCCTTATGGGTGGGCCTTGGCCAAAGAAAGCCGCTATGAATTCCAGACCTTCAGCCATCAGTCTGAAGGTCTGGCTACGCAAGACTAGGTTCAACGTAGGTATCGGTAAAATTCAAAACGGTCAACCTCTAATGTAGTCTACGTCATAAGCAGGTATATGCAGTATACCCTCTAGGAAAGGTGTAGGATTTGCTTATACCCGCTTAAAAAATCAGGCGGATATGTAACAATTGTCACAGACCTTTCACATTCATTCATAAATTGACCCTTTCTGTGTTGCGAAGCACTGACTTTTTGATAATCATTGTGTTTCTTTTGATGAGGATTGCGATTGTGCAAGCTTGAAATTAACTAATGTGAATCACCTTTCAGTGTTTTAGTAAGCCTGCCCCTGCTGCTTTAGTAAGCTGCTGCAGCTTCAGGTGAAACAGTTGACAGGAAAATTAACATTGTAGAAACTACAGAAAATGAGCCAGACAAGACTGATACTATGATATGCGGTACAGAAAACAAGAACAGCTTAGGATTTATGGCTTCTAAGAACACAACAGTATGTGATTTCTGTAAACAAAAAGTTCATATTGCATTCTGACTTTTTAAAAACTGACTGAAGACTGATTAAAAACAGCTGATGGAGATTTGCCGCTAATCAAAGAACCGAGATGCGCATAATGTATTGTTCAACATATATCGCCCAGCCCTAGTCAGATCAATGTATTGTCCTACTTGATGATGGAGTAATCCTTGTTCTCTTATTAGTAGGCCAGAAAAACCCTTAGCTGTAGTAGATAGTAGGCCGGCAAAGCCTTCCCAACAAAAATCTTCTATAAAAGAAAAGAAACAATAAAAAAAAGAACACAAGATCACAAAATATCAAGAACAATGATTCTCCATACTAAATTTTATGTGATATTAGTAATTTTCAGAACTATTTAGAGCAGAATGGGTGGGTAGTGTGCACACAAGGACACAGTGACTTGCTTTGTTCCCGAATTAATCATTCATGAGTCGTTCAAACTAATCCATTGAATGATTCTGTAATAAAGTATTTAGTTTCATTGAATATATCTACATTCAAAATGTTATATGTACAACATAAATCGCAACGTGAAGTTAATTGCAGTCATAACAACTCTGAGCCTACCTACAAGCCACTTTTGTTTTCTTCTGTCCACCTCTGTAGTGCAAATGAATTTTGTCAATATAAATTTTATTTGATTGGTTACTATTCTTCTTATTCCATTGTGGTTGTATTACAAAATACTCACTACAAAAATCTAGACTACACCACTTATTATAACCTAACATAAAAATAATTGTATATCCATTATAAAATGTACAGTAGAACACAGTACAAAAAAGGCAAATAAGTCTTCTGATATACTCCTCCTCAACACTTCTTCCATCTCCCTTGCCTCTGGTTTCTGCATTTGTGTATCAATAAAAATACACACGTGACATTTGAAGTTAGCCAACCCTTAACATCAAGCGATACCTTTCTGAATGCCAATGTTTGCAGAACCTGATTTAGCTTAACATGTTTCAAGGTCAGCATACTTCTGCAATATTATGTGATCTTTATATGTGCAAAAGTGAAAATTACACACACACACAATGAAAGTGTGGTATTTTTGTGTCAATCTCTCTTTGAAACTCTCTCTCTCTCTCTCTCTCTCTCTCTCTCTCTCTCTCACTCACACACACGTTAGGGTGACCACCTGTATCTCTTTGTATTTCACACGTAGAAGAGAGCCATCTGTCCCTCCATAGACAGCAATACAACTGAAATAATCCCAGATCCAGAAACATGGTAAAAACACCAGTAAAAAAGTCCATGTGACATCAGTGACTCACCTTCAGTTTTGCGCTGATATGAGAATACTATTTTTTTGCGCAAAGAAAACAAAAATAGCATCATATAAAAATTTCATATTAAAGCTTGCGAATGTGGAATGTTGAGATAATCTAAAATGGTGGAAGACGTAAGTCACGGGAGAAGGAATTTTGGTGAACTACCCTTTAACCTGAAATCCATGTATTGCCTCCACAACATGTGCATTTGTTTTTAGACACCGCTGGATCAATCATCTGTGTTCAGTAACCTTCATGCCACAAAATATTAGCTATGTAATATACATTGTTCTGCACTGAATGCTGAAAGTATGACTTAATCATTCTTCTCCCCCTCATTGCACTATGTCCTGTATTATAGACTTGCTGGATGTTGCCTTACTGATCAGCAGTGTGAAACTTTGTCTTCAGCTCTGCGATTATCCAGCTCCCCTTTGAGGGAGCTTGACCTGAGAAATAATAACCTTCAGGATTCAGGAGTGAAATTGCTGTCTGCTGGACTGAAGAGTTCACAGTGCCAACTAAACATACTAAGGTATTTAAAAAAATAAAATAAAGCTTTAAATTATTCCAATTAGAGACTACCATGAATACAGACTATGCAGTGATCACCAAAAAACAGTTTACCAGTAAATAATTGTTAACAGATTATAATGACTAACAAATAAAACCTGTTTAATCACAATATACTACTTTAAACTGCACATATTGGTAAAGTTGACAAATCATGCTAAAATGTACAGGTGTTGTTGGAGCAAATAGTTTTGTGATAGTTTAATTTGACCTGAATTCAGATTGTTTTGACTCTAAACAACAATGTGATTTTATCTTAATGATTCAACCTGAATAAGAGTGACTAAAAAAGTGCCATTTTAATGTTAAAAGACAATTTTCACAATATGGTTACCATTAGAAAAAAAGAAATAAAAACGTGTTTTTCATAGATAGATCAGCTATAAACTAGCCATTTTACGTTAGCTGCAGGCATACTATTCTAAGGGGCATTAATTTTGTTATCCTCTGTTACAGACTTGCTGGGTGTACTCTTTCTGATCAGTGCTGTGGACGTTTGTCTTCAGCTCTTCAGTCTTCAAGATCTGATCTAAGAGAGCTGGACCTGAGTAACAATGACCTGAAGGATTCGGGAGTAAAGCTGCTCTCTGTTGGACTGAAAAGTTCACACTGTCAACTTAACATACTGAGGTTTGACTTTTATACTGATTCAGCTCTGGCTAGCAGATACAGTACTTTTACTTGCATTGAAATCGGTCACTTGTTCACTCATTTTACATATGGTGAAGTTGTTCTCGAAGTAGAACGTGGGCGGACATTATGCAAACATGTTACTTAGTGACGTGGATCCGTAACAGAAAAGGATTCAAATTGCTGACAAGTCGTTTAGGTGAATGTGAGCCAACTCTTTTTTTTTGATAGACAATAACTTTATTTATTGTGCACTGTCGGTGTCACAACTTTGGAAAGTTGCATGAAAGATCATATTTGAAAAGGCATAATAGGAGACAAGAGAGCAGTGACAGCAGACTTATTGATTTTTTTACTGTAACTTATATTGCTGTTGCCACACAGATCTAATATATACATGCAGTTTATTTCCCAACTGTTAAATGTCACAGATGTAATTAACTGTTTTTGTAACTCGTGTGCTTATAATGTAAATTTGTGTGTGAATGAGAACTTAATTTTGTTCTCATATGCCTTTGACCGTCACACAAACTTATTTGTCTTGTCTTGTATTATTCTAATGTATTAAACAAGTCGTAAGAGGTTTTGTAAATGTCAGTCAGAATGTGTCTAATTCGTTTAATTGGTGTTTTTAAGTTAAATCCTGCTTTGTTAATATGTTTAGATTTGCCTCATGTAATCTTACTGGTCAGTGCTGTGAAAGTTTGGCTTCAGTCCTACAATCATCAAACTCTCACCTGATGGAGCTGGACTTGAGTAACAATGACCTGCAAGATTCCGGAGTAAAATCGCTCTCCGATGGACTGAAAAGTTCACAGTGTCAACTGAACATACTAAGGTATTTAACAACAACAACACACTACAAAATTCTTTGCAAAAAAAAAAAAATTATATTATATATATACACCTAACTCATCACATTTCCATTTTTTGGAAGTGAAAAATTTGCCTTTGCAACTGTAAAGGTCATCAATTAGTCAAATTCTTCTGTAAAGCACTTCAGTATGGGCCTCATTCATAAAATGTTGTGCAGAAACTATCCTAAATTTGATCTTAATGTCATTTCTCAAATATGCGTTTATATGATTCATAGAAAGAACATATGAATGTAAAGCGCACCTATGCCTCGCTTTCAGATATGAAATCTATGATCGCAAATTATCTTGAACTGGATACTACTGCAATGTGTATGTCTGCTTAGATTTTGTCGTGGCCTGGATATAAGACAATATTAAATCTGCATACGCACACTTTATAAATGAGCCCATTATCAGATTGTTTTATTAATATTTTTAGATAATCTAGCTGAAAAGAAAAACATCTAGTCTAGAAATCTTTTTGCAGTTAGAATATGCGATATAAAAAGAAAAAGAGAAAGTTGAGCACTGTGTGGGAATTCCACTGGTTGTGTAAAAGCTATATCTAAATGACACTAATGCAATGTGAATTGTTTCTATTTGTAGGTTGTCTGGATGTATGGTGACAGAGGAAGGCTGTGGTTATGTGTCTTCAGCTCTGACTTCAAACCCCTCACATCTGAGAGAGCTGGATCTGAGCTACAATCATCCAGGAGAATCAGGAGTTAGGCTGCTCTCTGATTTACTGAATGATCCAAAATTCACACTGCAGAAACTCAAGTATGTTAAACATATTTACAATATTTACATATGAGAATCTAAAAGTGCTGTCAACGGATACATTTATCATATATTTTATGTATAGAAATTTTTTACTATTAACTATTACCCTGTCAAACATGTAATTTTCCATTATTAATGCAATAACTCTTCCCTGCCAAACATGGAATGATCCAGGTTTCCATGTTTTCACTGTTATACATGCCATGTGCTATTACACATCTCCTGTTTGAGTCTAGAATGTGCCTATCAAAAACACAGAGCAGGAAGATGCAGACACAAGTTGTGTCATTCAAAATAATGCGATCATTAACACTCCACATATAAATGAAAGCGGCCTATTTTTGCATAGTGAAATTTCAATCAAGAAAACGGCAAAGGCCTGTGTACGCTTCCAGAGCTACAATAAAACAGATGTGCTCAAAATATTCTAGAGGTCATGTCATTTTTGTGAATTATGTTTAGGTGTAGGGGACAGAAATATATTTAGCTATTTAAAGGAATAGTTCAACCAAAAATTTTAATCATTTACTCACCCTCAAGTAGTTCCAAACATGTATGAATTTGTTTTATAGTGTGGATCATGGAGGAGAGTTCAGGATTACAGCAGGACTACACAAATGTATGTCTACACAAACACACACACCTTTACTGATTGTTGATGTAAATCTGATTCTAAATCTTCTCGTGTTCAGATTTCTTTGATCTCACAATGGATCCAGACACTGCAAACACTAAGCTCATCCTGTCTGAGGAGAACAGAAAGGTGACATTTGTGGACGAGGATCAGCCTTACCCAGATCATCCAGAAAGATTTAATAAGTGTCCTCATGTTTTGTGTAGAGAGCCCCTGTCTGGACGCTGTTATTGGGAGTCTGAATGGAGTGGACAGGCTGATATATCAGTGACGTATAAAGGCATCTGCAGGAAAGGAAAGGGTGCTGAATGTGTGTTTGGATTCAATGATTACTCCTGGTGTTTGATCTGCACTGATGAGCCCTTTGCTCTGTGGAGCGAACATCGTCACATTGACACACGTGTCACTTCAGGCTCCTGTAGGAAAGTAGGAGTTTATGTGGACGTTTCAGCCGGCACTCTGTCCTTCTACAGCATCTCTGACACACACACGCGAACACACATATACACATTCAACACCACATTCACTGAAACGCTCTATGCTGGATTTGGATTCATGATTCATGATGTGAACTCCACACTGACTCTGTGTCCAAGTGAAAAGCCTGCAAACAATGCCAGAGGTGAATGAATGCTTTCACTTCAAATACCTTAAACACACTGGTCTCAAACTCAGTTCCTGAAAGGCCACTGCTTTGCGACGTTTAGCTCCAAATCACACCTGCTTGGAAGTTTCTAGTGATCCTAAAGACCTAGATTAGCTGGATCAGGTTTGTTTGATTAGGGTTGGAGTGAAACTGTGCAAAGTTGTGGCCCTCCAGGAATTCTGTCTGAGACCAGTGCTTTATCATATATGCAAATGCATTCATTTATCTATCTTTGCACAGAATCTGTTTTATCTTTCAAACAATGTCTCTTAAATATTTAAAGAAGAAATTATTAGGATAGTAAAATGTTTTCTTTTGTATTAATGCTGAGTAACGTCCCGCTCCTCAAGTCTTTTATATGTGTGTTTGCCTTGAATCTTAAATTTAAAATTGTAGGGTTGGAGTAGATTGCTGATAAATCACAACATGATAAACATAAAGATTTTTATGATCTGGAATACTTGATTCTCTGGTTGGCTTTAATTGTTGTAGTCACTGTGGTGCATGCAGTTAGAATGCAATAAAGGTTTATTCTTCAATAAGGCTGTGTGTGGCTGTTGGGGTGTTGATGTTGGGGAGATTCTAAAAAAACACTACACAAGCATGATTTAAATATAAGTGTAACCTTTAGAATTATATTAAGTAGTTAAATCTACAACCAAAGCTTAGAAATGCATCTAGCATATAACTATTCAAAACCAATAGCCATCATATTAAGAGAAGTCTTATTTCAAGCATGACTGGAACTCACTACCATAGTGCCAGGAAGGGTGTTCCTGAAAGCAGGTTATGGGTAAGTTTTTTGGATAACCAACTTTCTGTTCCACACCTGCTCTGCATGAAGTCACTGTTACAAGGTTACCGGAAGGTGCAGGGGCTGTACTATGATGGTGGCTAAACAAACTCAGGGTTACAGGATTAGTTTTAAGTTGACAAAACCAAACCAGTCTGTAATATGCAGCAGTGGGTTTGAGACGCCTGTCACAGAATTATATCAAGATTTTGACTTGCTGTTCATCTTTCTCCTGATGAACTGACTACTTGTCTGGGTGATATTACTAAAATCAACAAACCTCTCCTGAGTAATGTTCAAATAATGAACATTTGCACCCCAACTCTAGGATGAAGACAACAGTTGTGCAGGGGGAAGAAATGCTCTTTTTTTTCAGTAAAAGATATAGACATAACCTATGGAGCAAGTGTGACTACTTTAATCAGTTGCTTAATCAATTTGAGACCCCAATACTTTAAAATTATTTCTATTTTGAAGGTAAGGAACTTTTGAGACTTGTATTGTAGTGTTATAAATAGACCAGCAGTCTCTTCAGTGGTGTACACATTTAAAATTAAAAGCTCAACACAAAGTGTCATTGAAAGTGGATCACTCTTTAATTTACTTAATGACATAGCTGTGTTCATAAAGGAGTCCTATCACAGGGTTAATCTGTGGGAGAAACAAACCCAGGAAGAGACAAGACACAGACGCCTCAGTCCAATAGGTGAGACACGGTGGTGGGCCAAGCATGATGTCCTCCAAAAAATCTTTGGACATTTTGGAAAACCAGATGATGGCCTCTTCATTGATGTAGTGCTCACGCTGGAAGCCATTGAAAAGAGGGAAAAAGAAAAGCCAGCTGTTCGTGCCAAAGCGCAAGGCTTTAAAGAGTGTCTCTTGAAGCATAAAACTGTCTTAACAGCACAGATATTTCTTAGAGTGTTTGAGCAAACAACTCCTCTGTCGAAGTACCTCCAGTCAAAGGGGATGGACATTCTCTCTGCCCATCATATGGTGACTGCCACACAAGATAGCCTCAAAAGTATCGCCAGGGACTTCCCAACTGTGAAGGCAGCTGCAGACACATTTGTGAAAAAGACAAATCAGAAACTCGAGGAGAGGGAGGACAACACAGACATGGAAGTGGAGGCTGCACTTCCTGAAAAGAGAGCCAAGAAGAGAAAATGCATGGCCGGAGAGATGACTGAAGATGAGTTGCAAATCAATGCTGAGAAAACATATGAGGTGAAAGTGCACAACACCATCCTGGACACAGTTATTGAAGCAATCCACAGACGATTTGTCACAAATGGCCCTCTTGTTAAAGATTTGGCATGGTTGGACCCCAGGAAGTTTAGCCAGGTCAGAACAGTTTCTCTTCCTAGTAATGCACTTCAAAACCTCAGCACATGTCTCCTCAAATTTGACAGCATGGCTTTGCTGGACAGTGGGAAAGGCTTAGGACATCGCATGTAGATGACTACAGGACCAGAACAGCAGAGGACAGATCTGAAGAATGGGACGAAGGAAGTGAAATTGTGACCAAAATTTGTGATTCTTGCAAAAATTGCCCACTGTGCTGCTATCAAATTCTTAGGCGGTTCAACATGCTGTCTGATGCCTACCATCTCCTTGGGCTGGCATACAAGTACCTGCTGACCCTCTCTCTTACTCAGGTTGCCTGTGAGAGAACATTCTCTACACTCAAGTTCATTAAAAGCAGACTCCGAAGCAGTCTGTCTGAAAACAGGCTGGAGATGTTTATGCTGATGTTTTTCTTTCTCAACTTTCTTTCTCTGTCTCCTTTCACTTTTTAAAGGTTGCCATGTTTAAAAAAATGTGTGCTGCCATGCTGTTTGTTGATGTGG
>JAUCNO010000710.1:4624087-4634951 GCA_032353835.1 Enteromius viviparus | reverse complement strand
AACGTGTTTAAAATTGAACTGGAAATTAGGTGCTGGGCGTCCGGCCAGAGGAGAACTGGACCCAACTAAGCCTGGTTATCACAAGGTTTTTTTCCCCATTCTCTCATGGATGGGGTTTTGGTTCCTTGCCGCTGTCGCCTCTGGCTTGCAAACAATTGCACTATTTTAAACACCTAAAAATTTAAGGCATTAAGGCAAAAAGTTCCCATTTATAAAATATATTGGTTATTGGTTAACCCGATCTCTTGAAAGTATATAGCATGATTTTCTGTTTCTTTTTTTCATAAATTTATTTGTAACAATGTACAGAATACATGCATATAATTTACAGAAAGCCTACAGTTTATCATGAAAAAGATCAGCACTCATGCTCATACAGTGCTGTGGTTTAATGTGAACCTCTGTTTAACTGTGTCATATGATCATTCATCATTTCCTGCAGACGTAAAGTTACAGAAGAGTCTTTTTTTTCTATCTGGATGAAGGTGCTATCTGGAGATGGTTGACTCTGTCTGTGATTTGTTGGAGGAGATCGACTCTGTCTGTGATTGGTTGGAGGAGGTGGTGGCGGCACTGAGCAGAGAGAAACCGCTGTGACTCGACTCCAGGCTGCTCATGGAGCCCCTGAAACACAAACACACCTTCAGACAAATAAAGCAGACTTCCAGATTTTAGTAACAACGTTCAGCTGATGTGTTTTCTTAAATTTACCATGTTTCATTCATATTTTAATGCTAAGCACTTGTGCGATGTAATTACAGACCTGAAGTCAGTTGAGTGCAGCACCTCTGTGAAATACATGACTTTGCATTTGTGTGAGGAGACCTGCAGAGAGGCCAGAACATCATCTACACGCGGCCGACTGGATGAAGAGCATGATGGGCTGCTGTAAAGACGCCACTGAAGGATGTAGAATCCAGGCCAGCGCGTCACATGAGATCCCTGATGAGGCAGATGTGGATCAAAGGAAGAGATTCAGAGCAGAATGAAGTCTGTCTCATCTTCTGATAAGACATGCTTGTTCCTGATAGGTTTCTTGAGGCTCACCTGTACGCTCTCTCCCTCTCGGCAGGTCAGGGCCGTCTCCACCATGCTGTAGTCTTGTCCGAGCATCCAGGATCTGTCGATGAGCTGGACGTTGTTCCCGGGGGGACAGCCGAGGTTATGTGTGCTTAGACCGTCTCTTTTAATTGGCTGAGGAGCCCTTCTGGAGTGATAGATATTGAAGATCACGTCGCCTTTACACACATCAAAGTCCCACGTGATGACAGACGATACTTCTGTAATCTCTATCAGCACCTGGAAATGCAGAAAGTATTTATTTCATAATTCACAACCATTCAACTCAATGAATCTTACAACATCCACTGGGACTGCTTTTGCGTAACACAGTCAGCAGAAATGAGAAAAGGTGATTATAATGTTTGATCATAACTTAAATGGGCGTCACACACTAAACAACTAAGCAGAACTAAACTAAGTTTTCTTATAACCAATAGATGGCGCCAAATATCCAAAAAACAGTATGTTCAATGATCAGCTTAAGTAAACAGCAGCAGCTGTGCATATATTGTTGTGTATCATCTGTGGATGAGCTGTACCTCGTGAGGAGCTCCCTTCAGGACACTGGCGCTCTTGTAGATGGTTTCGTTCCACAGTTTAACCTCCTCATTTTCCAGCTCCTCAGCCGTACGATACAGAGACTTGGGAACCAGACCACCCTCGGGAACATCACACTGAATCAAACGAGAGAAACACAGTTAGATTACCGTGACATTAGATTGTTTTCATGCCTGTCTGAATGAAAATTGGACAGCCACACGTGCCCTGTGTTCTTTTAAAATATATAATTTACATGTAATAAGTAGGCGTGTCTGTTTGATACAAACCACACGGTGGTTTTCATGATAAATATCTGGACATGAAACAATATTCAAATATTATTATGCAAACAATTGTTTGAGAGTTAGTGTGCTGGTCTAGGAAAGACACATGATATGTCCTATCACTTTTCAAACAAAGTCGACCCAACTGGTATCATAGTGTCTCAAACAATTAAAGAGTTTAAACATGTCAGATCTTAGCAGCATTCGACTCACCAGAGCATCTCCTCCTAAGAAGTCAGGGATGAAGTCTCTGTTGATGTAGTCCACCAGACCTCCAGGCCCCTGGTAGTCATTCCCAGCATAGATGAGGAACTTCTTCCGTGTGTTTTCGTCGATGAATGGACTGACCTGAGCGCAGAGCAGAGTGCAACAGAAATCAGCGACTCGTTTTTCATCAGCACTGCTAACAAAGGCACGGGCAAGCATGACATTTACAGAAGCCTGGCCATTAATAAAGGCCAGGTGAGTGCAACAGCGCCACGCTAACATGACATTTAACTCAATGTGAGGATAAAATAATTTACAACCATTAAATGAAAACTGAGTGCGTGCTTATCTCAGTCTTTCCCAATATGGTAAACTATTTTTTAACATTGTTTTTGTGCGCTGAATGTGTCACAGTGTGAAATACTATGTGTGTGTTTACCAAAGTCCAGAGCACAGGAAACACTCTGGGTGCTCTCAGTATGAGGAGACGGCCCAGTGTTTCAGGGTAGTTGGCTCCTACAAGCTCTATCGTCCTCAGCAAGGCTTTGATTCCTGGTCTCCACAGATGCCTCATATTTAACCCCTCGAGATCCACCAGACACGTCCAACAACTGTGCAGAACACAAACACACAAGCAATTATTACTATTAAGGGTAGATTCATCACATAAAACACATAATATGTATGACCACCAATAACTCAATCCTTTTCAGATCAGGTTCATTTAGAGGTTTTGGTAACACTTATTCGCTATTAACTAAGACTTTTCTCTAAATTAACATCTAATCTGCTGCTTATTATTAGTTAGTGAGGTGTTGTTGAGGTTGTTAAGTTAAGGCATTTGGTAGGATTAGGGATGTAAAATAAGGTTGTGTAGAATAAGGCATTAATATGTGCTTAATTACTACTACTAATAAATGGCTAATATTTTAATAATATGCATGGAATAATAAACAACTAGTTAAGAGACCCTAAAATTAAGTGAAAGTTGGGATTGGAACTAAATTCATACAATTCTTTTTGATCCCATTCTTTATACCAATTCTACACACATGGCTTGGACATGTGGTCATAAGTACCTGATTGGTTTTCCAAATATTTTGGTGTTTTCTTGACAGTGTCTGAGACCTTCCTCGTTGATGGACAGCACCTAAAAGTTGCACCAGAGGTAAAGGGGATCAGTACATATAAGCATTTTAATGAATTTAGCCAAATGAGAACTGGCTTGATTTGGTGTTGTCACACTTATTTCTTTAGTGCTTTATACAACAAATATATAGTTTTAAAGTAGTTTTACAGTGATAAACAAGAAAATATAATTTAAACGGCACAAACATTTATTATTAACTCCTAATTTGCATATTTATTAAGGTGGTTGTTAAGTTTAGGTATAGGTATGGTAAAGCAGAATTTGTGCTTTATGATTACTAATAAACAGCAAGCTAATAAGCAACTATAGTTAATAGTGTGAACTAGTCACTAAAAATGGTTTCTCTAAAACAGCTCTAAGAATACAATATTAAAGAGTCCATTTGTGTAGTATGGGTTCTCCCATTTTCTCCCAAGGTTTGTTTCTCCTGCTATCACCAAATTTTAATTAGAAAAATTCACAATATAGTACTTCTGTTTAAAATGAGAGACGTTACTAAC
Organism: Enteromius viviparus; assembly: GCA_032353835.1. NCBI lineage: Eukaryota > Metazoa > Chordata > Actinopteri > Cypriniformes > Cyprinidae > Enteromius > Enteromius viviparus. The sequence goes on along the minus strand of JAUCNO010000710.1, from coordinate 4,631,208 downwards.
TGAAATCAAAGCAGACTTCACTGCTCAACATTGTCAACATTGTTAAATGACTAATACAATTGGGAAAATGTTGTTCTTAATGGAGTGTCTGTTTACACTAAGTGCAAATGGCCCACCTTGTTGGCAGAGGCTATTTACACTAACTCCACCTGCCAACATGTGATTGGGCTAGACAATGTTGAAAAAGATGGTTGTCAATCGTTAGGTCTAGTAGCGCAAATTATAAAGTATGTGTCATATTCCTTTGAAGCGATTGACCAGGGTGCAAACTTTTTTCTTCCTTTCAGATTTTTAAATCTCATGAGAAAGGAATACATTTTTTAATAAAAATGAAGGAAATATCAAAATGTTGAAAATGAAGTATCTTATAGGGTTAGGGTAGGATAGGGAGGGCTTTGTAGGTGGCATCCATTTAATACATTTTTCAGCCTGTAAGTTATTGCATGCTGTTTCATAATGTACTTCAATACTAAGGTGCAGATAATAACTGCTATTTGCAATAATCAGTAAATAGCTGAAAATCCTGCTATTTTAACATAGTGTACATAGCCTCCCTGTACAAATAGCCGCTGAGTAATCTTAAACTCTCTGCTATTACTTTTGGTTTAATATTGTCATATTGCCCTGAACTAAATCTTGCTCTATGGTAAAGCATAAGGTGTTACAAACATAACTTTCATTGAAAGTATGTCTATTGTGAAGAGTGATATGAAATTAGTCTAACTCTTACATGTCTGAGAAGGGTCTCTTCTCCCAGCACCCGTACTAAACCTTTGGTGTCCATTTGTCCAAGTCGAAGGATATAAAGAGGACGTCCATCTACAAAATACACACGCAATAATCACACTGATGTCTGCTTCTTTGATATCTATACATCCTTATTAAAAACATATCAAATGAAACGTATAGTTGAGACAGACCTTGGTCGTGGTGGTGCCATCCTCCTGTGTAGTAGTCCAGCAGGAGCTGGGGACACTGCCATGTGTCCAACAGGAAGTCTATCTGATGCTGCTTCCTCCATGTGAGCGTCTGGCACAAAGCCTCTTTAGCCTTCTCCAGATTAAAGTCCCGTGAGCGCAGGAAACGTAGCACATGCTGGTCTTTGGGGATCTAAAGGGATTCATATATAATTAAGTAGTAGTCCATTTGTGTTTTTGAAAGAAGTGCATTGTAATCTATACTACTACTTCTACTCTCGTTGCCCTCACTAAGTTTTAAACAGTATTTATTTTGTAACTCTTCATCAATTGGATACATCCTTGCTGAATATTAATTTGGATACATCCTTGCTGAATATTAATTTCATATTAATTTCTTTCCATTTCATTTTGGAAATTGCACTCACCTTGCCTTTGTGTGTTTCCTGCAGCCATTGTCGAAGGCGAATGAGAACACTCTCTTGGAAAGGGGTAAGTTTTCCCAGATAACGGCAGATGTAGTCTGCATCTAACTTGTCTGTAAACGACACACAACCAACAAACAGTTGAGAAACGTGTCAGAGATCGCTGACTCTGATCCAAAACATACAGTAGAACCTATTTGTTTTGCTTGGTGTATAATGGAATTAGCTTAGCAACATGCTAACACCAATCTATTTGGAAATCAATAGTGATTTGATTACCCTGTGTGGTTTGTGTGAGGATTACTGTGTAGAGCTGCAAATAAGCCACAGTAACCTAAGAGATTTCTTTCAGGGTACAACTAGGATACTGCTTTTAAAAGCAAAGGTAGCTTACTAGATTTTGTTGATGCGCAATATCTTTTCATTCCTCCTCCACATTATTATATTTATGAGCACTATGATTCATCTCACCATCCGGAGAGCCTGGCAGGATGTCTGTGGAGCCAGGGTGAGCTCTGCTGTTGCATGCTGGGATAGCTCTGGCTGAACTGACAGGCAGGCCGTGAGATGGGGCGGGGGCAGGAGGAGGTGCCCAGCGGGGCATGTGGGTAATCCCCTCCTCCTCCAGTTGTTTTAGGTGAAATTCAATGATCTCTTTTCCCTATGGAGAGAGAGAGACAAACAAAGAGTGATTCAAGAGTTTACACAAATGAAACAAGTAAACATTGTCTTTAGGTACACAGACACATGAAAACATAGTCTTGCACGCAAGTCAGTATAACAACAAAACAGTAGCAGGAAGAGGAGCCCTGAAAATAAAGCAATAAGAAACTTGGCAGGCCAGTCACTGAATGTCTGAATAAAGTAAACATTTATTCCGTCGAATACTAATAAAATAGAATACTTCAGATGTTTTAGTCGTAATGTTTACTTGTTCTTGAAAAAACTGTTCAAGTGACCCAGATCTTACAAACAGGAAGACAAGAAGAATGTAAAAAATGAGAAAAAAAAAAGTAAAATAAAAAAATATATATACCGTGTTTTATGTTTTACAGTAATGGAAATACTTTACAGTGCTTTTCCAGTATGAAAGACTTTTGTTTCTGGAATATTTCTATGGGGAATATTGCTTTTGGTAACTGTGTAATAACTAAAAATAAATTAATAAATAAATTGATGGATAGAATACAAAAAAAAAAGCTTATAAAAACTAGCATTATTTTTTTATTATTATTATTTTTTTTTTTTTGTTAAAGAAAACAAGTTAGTCTAAAGTCTAAAGGGGTTTAATTTTTTTTTTTTTTTTTAATAAGAATAGAATAGTGTTAGAGGGTCAAATAAAGATGAGAGAGATGTGTTTTTAAAAAATTGTTAAAATTGTCCAGATAACATTATTTTTTCTTATTTTGTACAGAGGCCCTGAAAGGTCAGGGTAATGGAACATAATGAGATTGTCAACAAACAAACAAAGAAATTTTTTTTTTTTTTTCAGTGCTTTTGCAATCATTTGCACAAGTTCTGCATTCCTCTGAGAATGCTTTGCACTCTATTGCAAAATGTTTTGCAGGCAAACACAGAACTGGTGAGGGAAACGCTACAAGATATGAAAAATGTCATTCCACATACTCTCAAAGAAATGCAATACTGTACTTTTGAGAACACAGACAGTTGTGAGACAACACTAAACATTGCAGAGCAGGAGAAAAGTTCAGGGGTGGATTTCTAGTTGAAAGTAAGAGAGATGTGACACTGTAAAAAAAGTAAGTTTTGCAAGCTAACGTAAAGTTTCTCTGGAAAATTCAAGTTAAGCAAGTGAACTCAAATTTCAGGTGGTAAAGGTACTGCCATGTTTCTCCATCACCTAAAATGTAAATAAAACCTGATTTTCTACATCACTTCCATATACTATTTGGTTGAAATGAATAATTTAGCGCTGGAAGAAAATGAAGAATATTGCGTTTTGTCACTACTGTTATGTCAACTGTAAAACATTTTTGTTAACAAAACTTGTCTTCATTTGTCAAAAAAAACAACAAAAAAAGGTCACACACACCTTTTTAATACTGGTGGCGTACTGCTTCATTGCAATCTTCTCTGCTGTGCTCTCAAACCCAAAAAAGGATTTGATATCCATGCTGGCGGACTGCTCAAAACAGGTCCAGTCTTCATTCTCTGGGTGAACCTGAAGAGGAAACGCATAGACATCAGGATCGCTCATAAACTAACACATAAACCTGTCCATAAGTGAGAGAGAAACATCCGGATATGGCTTCAGACCGTGTAGCAGCAGTGCTCATAGACGTTGACTCTGCTGGAGAAGGACTCGTTATAGGCCTCGATGTGCAGAATTCTCTCTCTTCGGTTCAAAGAGTTCTTCTGGATGAAATACATGTACTCCACTCCTGCTATCTGAACACAGAATCATGACATAATCACCACACCATACCTAGAACTGGTACTTATTGGCTTAAAGGCATGTAAAAATGATCATTCTGTCAGCATTTACTATAGTGCTGTTTCAAACCCATAAGACTTTTGCTTAGACGGTTTTAAAATCCTCTCATTATTTTTGTCCATCCATTTAAAGTCTAAATAATTGACATTCTCAAGTACAGCAAATGATTAAATTTGGCGTTAAAGGGCTACTCCACCCTAAAACTTAGTCATTTATACAGTATGTCGTTCCAAACCCGTAAAAGCTTTGTTCATCTTTAGAGCACAATTTAAGATATTTTGGATGATAACCGGGAGGCTTGTGACTGTCCCATTGACTGTCCCATGCACTGTTAAGGTCCAGAAAAGTCAAAAAGATGTTGTCAGAATACTAAATCTTCCATCACTGGTTCAATCTGAATGGTATGAAGTGACGAGAATACTTTTTGCAGTATTACTGCCTTTCTAGGTTCTCCACTTCCTCCAGGGGGCACGCGGGGGCCAGGCTGGGCTCCGAGCATCTGTTAACACTAGGCTCTTAGGGGGTTAAACCTCCCAGGGCTCGGAGGCCACCCCCGGACAGCCCGCCAAACAAGCTATTTTATCACAGAGGAAGTGGGAACTAGTGAAATGACTGCATTTACATTTTGGGGTGGAGTGACCCTTTAATTTGACATTTTGGACTGTATGGTAATACCCTCTTTAGAAGCCGAGGGGCCTCAACGTCCACGGTACATCTGCGCTCAATCACTTGGGACGCCCCGTCTTCACTATGACACTCACTGATGATCACACTGTTCACAAACATGGGTATCAGCGGACAGTTTGGGAATCTTCTCTCATAGGCCTATGGGTGAATAAAGATGAAACCAATGTCAGTGTGAGTTAGGAAAAAGGGTCAGAGAAGTTATTGATAAAAAGATAAAATGCTGAACTGTTTACAAGACAGAAATTGTACACATATGTTTTTTTTTATTTAACTCCACCTGCAGATGACCCTCATATAGCTTATGTGTGTTCTTGAAAACAAGAGCACAGGTCTTGTGATTCGTCTTTGTTTTAGTTGACTTAGCATGTGACTGGATTACCAAGTAAAATATGTCACGTGACATCTTAAGTCAACTCTACAAAATACCCGCAGGCCTTCCTGCCAATATTTACTCCCTGTTCTCCAACTATTAAGGGTTTCGCTGTGAGTAGTCATAGGACATATGCTAAAACATATACAAATGATCTGTATTGAAAGGTTTGCATTTTATTGTTAAATTTGGAAATATTCATCTTTGTAGAACCTGTTTCTATTGTGCTCTGTTTAGCTTAGTGTCACATTACACACACACACTTTGAATTGCATCTACGTCAGTGCATTAGCCAAATATGCTGTGCAGAGAACGAGCTCTTTCTAGTATATTTGTTTTAGGATGTGTTCTCTGCTGTTTCAGAGAAAGAGAGTCACGCAGATTAAATAGAAACAGGATCCTGCTAAAAGTCAAACAATATTATACACACACACACGTGCTAAATGTAAATGATCTATGGAATGTCTTCAGAATAAATGGAGTGCTTTAATGACCTGAGCACAAAATATATAATAGAATAGTAATATGCTACATTTTTGTCTGTAATGCTTTTTGGCACAAAGATACTCTAGATACACTATTTTATGCAGTGTTGTTTACTGAAAACCTCCAAATGGAGTATGGTACACAAATATGTGTTTTATGCTAAAAATATGGTAGCCTCTTCAAAATGCCAGCAATCTCTCAACCTTTGTGTAAAATCAACAAAGTGATGATGTCCATAGACGTCATCCATTAAAACGATTGATCAATGAAATGTTTTCTCTGGACTATACACAATAATAGAGTTTATGTAAGAGATGAAGCAATAATTCCAATAAGAAAATAATTCCATTTAGTATACAATTTAATGAAATACATACAACTGCTTTCAGATTACAATACGATTTCTAATTAATTAATTAAAATAAATATTTATTCTGTTTTTGTATTTTTATGGATTTATGTATTTTTAGTGCTGACACATTCACATTTAACATAAAGTTTTTGTTTACATAATATATATATATATGTGTCTGTGTGTGTAAAAAATGTGTCTGTGTATGTGTGTGTCTGGGTGTTGTATATATTTATTTGTATATATAAATACACACAATATATTTAAGAAAAATATGTTATGTTCACATATTAAATATGTTTTATGAATAATATACATTATATGAATATACATATATGCATGCAAATACTTATTTACACACACACACACACACACACACACAAACTCTCTCTCTCTCTCTCTCTATATATATATATTTTTTTTTTTTATGTATTATATTATGTAAACAAAAACTTTATACACACTTGCATCTGTGTGTATTTATATATACATAATAAACACACACACACAGCATTATATTATGTCCTAAAATAAATAAAATAAAACAATATCATAAAAAAAAACAATATACATTCAGCTAATTTTTTCGCGAAGCGTGTGACCAATTCCATTTAAATTCTAAATAAACTGAATGTCAATATTTAAATAGTCAATTTTACTCAAACTCAGTCTTTCAATCATGAAGATCTAGAACAATCCCTGAATCCCTTGTTAGAATGGATCTTATATAGCGTGCAACAAGCCTTTTAATAAAACCCAAACCTCATCCACAGCTGTTTCATAAACACAATAATACTGTAAGCCTCTGTGGCATAAACCCCAGAGGAGCTGTGACTGACAGCAGAGGCTTGTGAAGTGTGAGCGCTGGCCCATGCTGACTTCACTGACGTCAAACTGTGCACTCAGCAAATCTCCAAAAACCAATACACAATAATAATGTTGATAACAGCGAGTGATTAGCACTTTTGCCAGGGGAAATTATGTCATCGTGGGGGCTGAGGGGATCAATGCATGTGAACTGTAACCTAATTACTCAGCTGATCAATCAGGCCTTGAGATTTCACCATGCTTTAATACTGCAACCGATTTACTCCAGACATAAAATGCAGGGACATTCAGAGAATAATTGTTATATGACCCAGAGAGCTATTTTTAGCACATATAATAACAATCTATTATATCTGTTGTCTTATCATTGACACTTGCTTTGATATTTAATTATCTAATTCAGTTACAGACTGTACAGTTTAAAAGCTAACTGCAATGACTGATGTTTTTAAAAAGGGTCTAAAAACATACCTTTTTAAAAAGTTTTTAATGTCTAATGTCTTTTAGTGTTAAAAATTCTCTTTTATAACTGTTGTTGTTTTACTATGATTCCTGTAGCACTTTGAGATTTTTCTTGTAAAAATGTAAAGTGCTTTACAAA
>JAUCNO010000710.1:4601379-4618719 GCA_032353835.1 Enteromius viviparus | reverse complement strand
TGCAATGATACAAAGTGAACAAGTGCAATTGGTTCAAGTACAGTATGCAGGTTCAAGTTATTGCAGGGATATTGAACGAGACAAGACAAGACATGTGCAAATTGTGACTAGTGCAAATCAGCATGAGGTAGGAAATTTCTTGATGAAAATACAGTGTGCAATACAGAGTGTGGGTTCAGTTTGTTTGGCTGAGTTTTTGGATTTAGGAGACTGGATTTTTTCACAGACTGGAGATCCTCTGCCCATCTTTACTTCTTTTACTTCTCTCTACGACATCCCTTTTATAGTTAGTCGTGTCACAGACCTGATATCAATTAACTTAATTAGTTGCTACAGTAGATCTTCTCCCAGACTAATGTTTTCAAAATTTCTGGTTTTCTCAGTCACTTGCTGCCTCCATGCCAACTTTTTCAAGACCTGTAGCAGGCATCAAATTTGAAACGAGCTTATTTAGTGAATTCAAGTGTACAATTTTGTTATGTTCTCTGTTTTGTATTGTAAATAAAATATAGTGTTTGGAAAGTTTTCATTTTATTCAAATTTGAGTCATTGATACATAGATGATAGATAGACGATAGATTGATTAGCCATTATGTTAATCATATTTGAACTCAGCAACAGATAGATAGATGGATGTAGTCAGCATTTTGAATGTAGCACACTGTCACATTTAACCCACACACTCTCACTATCACAGTATTGCAGGTAATCAGTGTACAGCAGGACTCAAACTTTCCCCAGGTGGGTGTGTTTTGCCACTTTCCTGCCGCACTACTGGACTGACAGCTACGGTACACAAGATTAGCTGTTCATTGTGGGCGACATGCGAATTGTTTGTATACATAAAACCAAAATACACAGCACATTGTTTTAGATGCGGGGTTTTTGGTGGACAGTGACTCATGGGTTGACCTTTTCAGAGCAATGTGGGACTATGAAACTACAGTGTCTACATGGGGTAAACTCTGCGTGAACGCTAATGACATCGTCTACCGCTGATGTATGAATGACTTGACTGTTGGACATTCCAACTATTTTTAAAAACATCTTCTTTGGCATGTATTGTACACAGAAATGGCATAAATAGCACACCGAAGTCCACAACATTCCTTCAGACATCTGTACTTTCCTTAGTCATAGCTCGTAAATCTCTCTAACACAAAGTTCCTTTTGTATCAAGCAGATGAATTATTGACAACAGCGCTTTTTTTTTTCCTCGTCGTCTTCAATATTTCAAATGCTATACTCCCTTTTATTTTGCTGTTCCCTGCACAGTGTTTTTAAATAGGAACAAAGACATGGAGGAACTCACGCTTGCTGGGTTACTCTTCACGTTCACAGGAAAATGATGCAAAAGAATGACTTTTATCAGAACCTATCAATCAATAGGCCGATAAAAGACAATGATCCATTTATGTGCGAGTGTGTGTTTCATTCTCGCAGTATATGCTGTAGTTCTTGTGAGCTTTCTGCTGATAGAGTCTCAGAGATGTGAGGAACATCAGTAGTAAAGCATAAAAGATGCACCTTGACGTTTTACTTAGAGAGCTGTGTGTGTGCGGCTCCAGGAGGAAAATTTATTCCGACAGAAATAAGGCGCATCGTCAACTTTCTTTGCAAAACTCACGGCTGTCACAGGTAAGTTCAAAACACACCACCATTGCTTCTACCATTTTTTTCCTCCCCCTTTTAACTTTCAAGATCAGATCTCGTTTGGTACGTAGAGCTGTGTTTTTAAACTCGGGTTTGTAACCGATGTGGAACAAGAACCCCAGGCACTCACTGGTCTTGCTTTTAACAAGAACCTCAACCATGTCACCTTCCTCCAACTCCAAAAATACTGATGACTTGTAGAACGTGTGGCCTTTCATTTTTGTGCTTTGCAATATGTAAATCTCCCGTGACTCACTTTTGCAATATGCACTTGACATTTATTTATTTATAATTAAATATTGCATTGCATGCTGATTCCTCCTCCTCATATGTTCCCAGCTCAAAGGTCAACACCTACAAAGCCACTGTGTTACAATGTAACATATCAAAGCGTTTTCATTTGACATCTTCGATTCTTTGGAGTTTGTAATTGATCTCTTAATGTTCCTGTCAGTCGTCAAGAAGCTAAAGCTTGAGAAGAAAACACTCTCTCACCTTTTCAGTCAGCTTGCCAACAAGTACAGTACACCCCACACATATTTTCATATTTGGTGTAATTGCGCCTGGGGTACAGTTTATGTCCGCTTCCTGCAAGTTTCCTTGTGTTTTATTTTTTAATATAATACTTTTGTCTGAGTTTTAAAGTGAGTCAGATGATGTTTGTCTGCATTAATCTCCTTCGCTTTTGGAAACATCAAATCTCCGCTTTGGAGCTGCATCTAGCGCGAGTTAGCAGCAAGTAATGGCATGCATTTAAGTAAAAAATCACAGGAGGAGATGAAATAAAGAAGGTCATTTGAAGTGTCTGTCTAACTTCAGTGCGAGGAATAAGGTGTGGGTTCATTCTGCATCACTTCTGAGCTTCTTTTAAAGATCATAAAAGATGGATTATTTTTTTAAACGAGAGCAGGGTAGAACTAAAACATAATAAAGCATCTGAGTCATGTGGATCCCAAATACACCAAGCCAATACTTCACTAAATATTACACTTTGATGAGTAACTCATCCCACATGTTTATGCAACAGTGAACTGGTACTGATAATGCCCACACTACCATTCAAAGTTTGCATTCTGTAAGATTTCTTCATGTGTTTCAAAGACGTCTACAGTAAAAAATACAGTAGAATTATCAGTAGCAATAGAGACCATTTCTCACTATTAGCTAGTTGTTTATTAGCATCTTTTATTAACATATTGGCGGTTTATTAGCACATATTCAACATCCCTAAACTTGCACAATAATTAAAGTAAACACGTACCTTACAACTAATAATAAACTGCAAATAAGTAGTACTGTGAGGCAAAAGTCATAGTTAACAGTTTGTTATTAGTGAGAACTGGACATAAAAATAAAACGTGACCAAATACAGTATTTATTTTATTTTATTTTTTTCCGTTCAAGCATCCTTGATGTAAATGTACAGCTTACATTTGTGTATTTCTTTTAAATATATTATGTAAAATATATATAAAATATATATATATATATAAACTTAAAAATAAGTACATTTAAAAAAAAATAAACAATGTAAATGTGTGGATTTTTCTTGTTGAATACTATGTGGATTTAAATTGTAAATTATATATGATTAATTATGAACTGTCATTCAAATCCAAATAACTTTCTTTTTTTTTTTTTTTTTTTACAGTACTACATACTTATGCAGCTGGTTTGCCAGTAACTTACTGTAGATTTATATTTATCAAATTTATTGGCAACAGTTTGTTTCAATATAAATTAACAATAAACAAAAACAAGTCTTTTATCTTTACATAATAAAACTAATTATCACAGCCTCATAAAAAAGCATTCTGGGAAATTCCTCATCAACCTCTTTCTGATTTCTGCTGATATTAATTTCCAGAAATGCTTTACATGAGACTGTTATTTTATTTAATTTGTTCTGTACGGATCATGTTTAATGTTCATTTATCTTTGAACAAACTGTTGCCAGTAAATAACATTAATATACATTTAACATTAATAACATAAATACAGTATATATTTAAATCTACAGTAAGTTACTGGCAAACAGCTTGGAATAATACTGTAATTTCTACAGAAACATTTCACAGTGTATGGTTAACCTATGGTACCTTTATTTTGAATCATTCTGATATGCTGATTTGCTTCTTAATAAATCTTAATTGCAATAACATTGCAAACATGGGATTCTGCTTAATATTATTGAAAAAACATTACACATTTCTTTTAATGATATCTCTTTTGTTGTATTAATTTAAATGTCCCTACTGTCACTTTAGATCAATTTAGTTCTATGCTAAATAAAAGTATTGATTTTTAATTGGTTGCATATATAAAAACAATTGATGTTTTCTCAGCCTTATGACTTGGTCCAGCAAGCAACTTCTTATGAACACCCAAGAAGAGCCTTACATACAAAAGCATTAGACAATAACAGGAAAAACTTGTTTTTCACAAGAAGACGCTCACAGTTTCTTGAGAAAAGTCTTTTTTTTTCAACTTGAGCTGGGTGTCTCCTCTCAATGTTTTCCAGGCAGCATTGAGTACTAGTGACCTGCGCTGGAAGCAATGTGTGTGTGTGTGTGTGTGTGTGTATGTGTGTGTAAACACAGCCCTGACGTCTATCCAGCTGCTCTCGTTCCCCTGGGCATCACTGTCTCCCGCTTCACTATTGCTACCGTGGTCAGGTGTCATCAGAAATACAGCAGCCATATTGAACAGCTCTCGCCAGGAGCAGCGGGAGCACTTCACCTGAGCCGAGATGGCCTTACGACCTCCAGCCATACCGAGGCCTGCCTGTGTCACAGCTGATGCGAGGAGGAGCGACTGGTCCCTACCAGCGTGGACAGAGTCCGCAGGGCACACATTTAGTAGAAACAGATGAAACACCAAAACCACAGCAGCCGCTATGAAAAAGCAGGTGACCTGTAGTGACCCCAGAGTGAATAAGAGGTTTGGGACTTGCAAACACTGCCAGCAATGCTCTTCGGATGCTTCTCTTTATGGAAGCAGCTCTGCTTTTGTCCCCATGGCAACCCTATGGATGCAGATTTTACTGTTATAAAGACATCTAAGGATATCCTGTTATCTAATGTAATGAAATTCACATTTTTAGTGTGACTTACTGTACATGCCTCAAATGCAGAACATGATTTGATCTGATCAGAATAGTTTTTGATAGTGTTTGTGAAGTGTAGGCCTTCATCTATTATTAATCAGGCATTACTCATGGGTAGGTTTAGGTTTAGGTGTAGAGATATGGTCCAAACTAAACTTTTGGATTAAAATGTTGTTCAGGACGTGCATGCTCAAACGGTTTTTGGAGGTAATGTCATGTAACGGTGAGAACGGTGACCTTGTTAATCAATATCCTACCCCTCTATGAGCTTCTGTGGATGTTTCTGTAGAGAAGGCCTGGTTCATCACCAGGATATCCTGAAGAAAGAGGTCAGTGGTTAATGAGATGTGGAAAATGTCTGTTGCAGAAACACAAGCCAATGGAAAGTTTCTTTCCTTTGCCTGAGCTATGAGGATGTGCTCCACTGTTACTTCCTGATTGATTAGACCATATCCTTATAGAGCATGTTAACACACACACACACACACACTCAAACGTCTTTCAGTTTCACACTGGTGCTTTTCTGCTTGGATATACCAACTCAGCTGATTTTTTACCTAATTTCCAAAGAGGCTACACTGAAATAATAAATGATGTAGAAACAATTTTCACCAGTTGCTAGTAAATTTCACAAACAGTTACGAAGAAGTGTCAAGAAACAGACAATTTTTGAAGTATTTTTTTCACTCACTATTAATTAGCATACACATTACTAGCATATTAAATTTATTAGTACCAGTAAACCACATATTAATGTCTTATTCTGCATGATATTTTAGATCTCTTTCTCCTAACTACAATACTAACTATAATTCAACATGGAGTTCTCAAATAATTATATATGCAAGACATTCTGATCATTTCCTAAATGTGGTGAAATTTTGGGCCAGCTCACTTATTTATTTAGAAAGACCGTCTGACAGCAAGTGTTTGGCCTTGATTGACGTTTACTCAGAGATGACACATCCTGTGAGGACATGAAACTGCATTGCGTATACAGTGGCTTGTTTATTAAGACAAAAACATCATGTTATTACATTTGCTGAAAAAAAAAAATCTTAATTTATATTTTTGTCCCGTCTTTTTTTTTTTTTTTACATCCCTTCATTTGTCAATGATTTGCTCAAGATATTATGGTAACACTTTAAGTTAGCATACATATTGTTTGTTAAGTACTCTAGCACTTATTTACTTATTGTTTAGTAGTTCAGCACTAATAAAGCACCGATCTGCACAAACATGGTAAGACTTTAGAATAAATAACGCTTGTTAACTATTAACTGCGACTTTTATCTCAATAAATATTTTATTTATTAATAGTTAGGGTAGGATTAGGGATGTAGAATAGGGTGCCGTAGATTAAGGCATTAATATGCACTTAGTTATTAATAAATGGCTAATATTTTAGTAATATGCATGCTAATACTAAGGTGTTAACAAGCATATTCTACATTTGTAATCCTACCCAATTCCTAAACTTAACAACTACCCCACTAATTATTAATAAGCAGCAAATTAGGAGTATATTAAGGCAAAAGTTTCATTAAAAGCAATAATTAGATCTTAAAATACTGTGCAAGCAACATGATGACTTATTTTCACCTTGAATTAACTGTATTTTTATTAATCCATTAGCACATTCTTTTCTAACCAATTTCAGGAAGCATTTTCTTTCTTTAACTCTTTTGCAAAAGATCATCTTTTGTAACTGTAACTTTGTCTGGTTCTGGCTTCTCACTTTAAAAGGGAGTGTCCTTTTTAGACCAGATTAATAAAACAAGAGTTCGGTTTGTCGCTCTGTTTTTTTTTCCTTTTCTTTTACTTCCTGCTATCTAGTTTTCCACGCCTCTGACTTGCCCTTTCTGTCTTCTCAGCTGCAGCGTCACTGCGCGTGTGGTTTTCCTCTCCTCGCGACACACAGGAAATGTTGCAGCAAAAACAAATTCAGTCACCTTTTCCATGCTGTTCTGAAGCCACAGTGTCTAAATATAGGGGCTTCAAAAGACTAAAATAAATAGTTCAAACAATGGTGTTTGGGTGTTTTTAACCACTGGGAGTGTAAAACATGTCGTAGATTTGTTTGTTGAGGTTAGATTCGGCATGTTAGTTAAGTCTCTGATCACTCAGAGAACTGAAGACTCTATAAGGTGCATTTCAACACATGCAGGATTTTAAGTTTATGCTTTCATAATTATGAAAATCACAAGAAATGTGGAATTTATGAAGTGGATTGAATCATGAGAATGTGTGTGATAAGCATGTAGAGAATCTGTACCATATGTTTTTGTGTGTGCAGAGGAAGTTGACTCAAGGGAACATGGTTTTGAGTCAAAAGTTCAAATACACAAATGTGTTTTCTCAGCAGTGTTTTGTATGTTGACTTAAATGTTCAAAATGCAGAAAAAATAATATACTGAGAGAAGTTTTGTGTTATACAGTTCAAATTGTGCTTTAAGCCTTTTTTGGGGTAACTTTTATAATGCACCGCAACTGCCAAAGTGTATATAGACAAATAAGAATGAAAATATGTAATTTTACTAATGTGTATTATACTCAGGATGTATACCTGGCACAGTTTCAGTCAGAGCTTACATGTTAAAGCTTTTACACGGCAGAAATCAACATGACAACTATAGATTATAATAAACACACAATTGCCATAGGATGTGGTCTGTATCTGATGATCTTGAGAATTTGATATTTTTATGCATAATAAACAGCTGGTTTGGTTAGTTTTAAAGCTGGGATGCTGGTTTATGCCGGTAACTTGCTGGCAAAGGACCAGCATAAAACAGCACTTTATTTTGATGGTCCCTTTTGAACAATTTGTTGACAATAAGTAGCTTTGCACCTACATGTCAACGAACTCTCATTAGAATATTAGTACACTCTCTAATTAATACCTGCTAACTCTTCATTGTGATGGTCTCCCAAAAGACGCTCTACTGACTATAAGTAACTTTGCAAGTACATATCAACTTATTCTAACCCTAAACCTACCAGTCTACTGATACTCTGCTAGCACTCTATAGAGGGTCTGTAGATATGTAGGTGCAATGTTACTTATACTCAACAGAATACGTTAAAGGGACTGTAAGGTCTCGCCTACTTGGGCTATGATGTCGTGTCTTGCTCCCCTGCGCTGTAGAGATTCTCCGGAATTCTTCCTAATTTCTGTTTCTAATTTTACTTTTACGTTTTAACCTCGTTTTAATCTGACTCCAATTTTAAGTTATGATTATATTTAGATTGCAATACTAAACTTAGGTGTTTTAGTTATCTTAATTTAGAGACTTGATTATTCTGAATGAGCTACCTTTCCAATTATGCGTTCATTGGGGACCTGATGTGTCGGAGTCTGGCGTCCCATCTCATAAACATAATCTCATCAACTTAATAATTTGCTCAGCGGTCGGAGGGGGCTAATATTTTCTCTGCCTGCCGCCTACTGTCTGCATTATGCAAAGAAAATAGTTTATATAGCCTTAAAACCATACTCAAACAACAGAGATAAGCAGGAATCAAAAGGTCTTAGCGAACATGCAAACCGCTCCGATCAGTCCCAAGCCTTCAGTGTCATTTTTTTTAAGAAAATAAATGTTATCTTATACAGTCCCAGAATATCAATATCAGCACCTACTGTATCCCCTTGTAGGTGTAAAATGTCTATCTCTCCTGAATGACTCTGTATTCTGATTTTATCCTCATTTGTCTTTCTCCCAGTTTACTTCGTTACAGCTGAAAAGGCATATGAATATTCAGGAAGGGGATAAGTCATAGGAACAGCTGGCTTCGGAAATGGAAACCAATTTCTAGACCCGTGCTGTCAGTGACAAAACAAGGAAAGATGTTGTGAGCGCAGAGAAATTCATCTGAAATCCTTTGATCTGTGCAAACACAGATGTTTTTGTAAACCAGATCTATGACAGTAAACATACTGAATCTCAGACGTTAAATACTGTTGACAGTTCAGGCGCAAAAAATCTGATTGCATGAGTCAAACGAATTGAGTAATACATTATCACGGCTTGAAATTATTGCAGAAAATAGGCTCTGTGATCAACAGAATGTTGTTCAACATGGTAATATTAACAGCACAAATGTACCGTATGAATTTAAAGATAACCCATATACAAACTATACGGCTACATGACCTCAAAAAATAAATAAATAAAATAAAATCTAAAACAATAAATAATAGTTATAATAAATAAAAATATACATATTTTATATATAAATAAATAAACACAACATTTTTAAATGTTTTAGTTTGATTAGTCTGCAAGGGTGTAAACACTTCAAATTGAAATTATGAACTGAAAATATGCTAATAGAAACACGTCAATTTCGAGAGAAAAAAAAAAAAAAGCGCTTGCATTAGGTGGTTTTTCCAACTCAATCTCACGGCAGTTCGTACATATTTTACAGGGTGGCTAATTTGTACAAATTCGTACGACCTCACTAGTATTAATTCATATGATTTTTGCTAAATCTTATGTATTTTACGAGTTGCCAATTCATATAAATTTGTACGAATTACCTGCACCTAATCTAACCCCACCCCAAAACCTACCCATCCCAGGGTTTTAGACAAATCATGCAAAATCTTATGAGTGAGGTCGTACGAATTAGTATAAATAAGCACGAATTTGGCACCTTGTACGAATACGTACAAATTGGTCGTGAGACTGTGTTGGTTTTTCAGGCAATTCAAAAAAGGAATATATTACAAGATAATGCATCACATATATTATATATCACATAACATTGGTTAAGGGATAGAGTGTCATCACAGACATTATTTTAGGCATTAACAAAACCATTTAAAAACCCATGATTTAAGGAACAGGAAGTGCTGAAATCTAAATCGCTTCTAGTTTTTGCTCTGCAAAAATACATTATCCCTTCAGCACAAAATAGAAAGATCTACTACATTAGAGATCTCATGCCCCACAAGTCGAAATCACAGCCTTAAAACAGCACAATCATGAGTGTCATAACACCTTTATACAAACAAATAATGCAAAGGAAAAGTTATCATTGAGTACAGCACACCAGACCACCACAATACAAATGACTTATAGACATACAGTAGAAAACTGATCTGCTCATGTGTCATGAATGGCTCATTAAACATTCATCACATCACATTACTTACAAACTCATCAGTAAGAATGTCCTATGAGGGCTTGAGCAAAAATGGTGCAAACTATAGGCACTGTACGCTGGCTTTTTGAGAAACTGTTTTCTAGTTAAAAATGAAATCAGGTATATCAAATATGCTCTTAATTCACAACTTATCTAGTCTGACCTTCTCGTTAATAGTTCTAACTGCTGTGCTCTTCGCCTTGAATAGCAATAATACATTGATTGAGCGTAACTAAATGTTTTCCTCTCTTTTTCACGATATCCAAGGTTCTACAGAGACCAAAGAACATTATCAGGGGCAAAGCTCATCTGCCTCAGCCTTCAGTGTGAATATGTTGTTGCTATCATTGTCTTTCTTTGCCTCTGATATCTTTATGACACACACACAGCTGCATTTTCAGCCGAATAAGTGGTTTTTATTATAGAGCAAAATCATGGGATCTAATAGTATTAGTATATACAGTTTAGACATGCTTGCTAGAGCAAGATTGCTTATTTTTAAGTTAAGGAAGGATCTGAGCCATACATAAACAGAACGATATCATTGAGACCACCCGAACACCTCAGCAAGTGTAACAATGCAAGACAACCACCCACACCCAGACAAACACCTTAGCACTGGAAAGCCCAGCTCATATTTTCTTCAGGATCTAGTTTTTATTTGAGTCCACCGGATCAGACTGGAATTATCCCCGGTGAGTTGGTCTGAAGGGAAATATTGTGAGCTCCTTATATATTTTGAATAAAATTATATTTGGTCTTCTTTTTCATGTTTTGAAAGTCTCTGTGGGATGGGAAGATCGGATAAGTTGCCACAGGTCTATAAGCAATGAAAAGTAGGAAATTAAAGCCAGGGCACTGAAGCCAACTTGATAGAAAGCCCACATTTAAACTCTAAGGAGGAACCAGTTCAAAATCCAATTATTATGCACCAGCTCTGAAACTCCCTCTCCACCACGAACTGCTGCTGCATACAGAGTTACACACAGAGGAAATGAAAATATTGCTCTCTCTCTCTTTGTGTGTGTGTGGAAGCTATTGACAGAAGAAGCTTGTGGCTTCAATAACTAATGGTGGGCATCACAAACTGCCCACACATATATTGACTAATCTGCACTGAATATTTCTGAAAAATGCAGTCAGTTCAAACTAATTAAAAGACAATCTTATAAGAAAATGTAATACTATAATTCACCAAAAAAAAAAAAAAAGTTGCCTTTTGAACCCCACACTGACTAGATTTCACATTTTCCAAAAAAATAAAAATAATAATAATAATTGGTGTTTACCGCAAAAAGAAAAATTAAATCATGACAACAGCAGAATTTTGTAGATGGCAAAAAAGCTAAAATCTGTGTTTTGTGGCTGACACAAAGCAGTGTGTGCTATTTGCGTCCAGTGGATATTCTGCTTTTAGGGGTGCCTTTAAATAAAATTCAACATTAGAGTTGCAGCTTGTCTTTTTTTCTAACCAATCAGAATACGCATCAAAAACTTTATGCACATGTGACAATTACTTAGTCCACAAGGTGGCAACACTGACCTGGATCGTTATTTTAGAGTCGGAAAAGAAACAGATGAGAAAAAAAACAAAAAAACAAGCTGACACTTGATACTTTAAGCCATATGGCTTATAGTCATAGGTGGTTTTCTGCTGATTTCGGAGTAAAACTGATATATGGTAGATCCAGAAAATATAAACATAGGTCAATATGAGAAATATATTATAAAAAACCTCTATGAAATTTTTATTATTTTGTTATGGTTGAGGTTGAGTCCTATTCTTACAATGGACAGAGACCTCATCATTATCTGATACACCCAGAACTCAGACTGATCCATATGTATGCCCGAAGGAGGGATTGTCAGCTGCAATATCCCTCTGATGTACAGCACACCTCCCCCACAATGTCAGCATAGAATAAGAAACGCTTGCGCTTTCAAAGTTTGTTTAGCCTGTTTTTTTCCACTGTACCACATGGGGAATGTTATTGTGTGTTTTTGGTTTACTCGAGCTGCAGTAAAGAAGCCCCAGGGGCTGCCTTATTGTTTTAGAAGAACCGAAAGGGGAAAAAAAAGAAACATCTTATTGCTGAAGATATTATACAGTGCTCATCCCTCAGTGCACGTCCTGCTTTCAACCCTGAACACCTACGTAAAGCTGTTCAGCCCAGGGTTGTGCACCATTCAGAGGTGAGTTGAGAATGCCTTCGAAATCCCAATTCAGTTCTTGAGCTTTGGCTGAGGTACACAAATTTGAATTTGAAAGCAGCAGACTTAAAAACAGAATAGCATTCAAAGAAATTCAAATAACTGTACATTTCCAGTACAAACCTGAAACATATTGTCATTCACACATCATATGAATCATTTCCAGAAACGTTACACTAAAAAATGTGATGCATAATGAGTGTGAATTAAACGGACAATATGCCATCAAATGGACTATTCTACGATTATTTCTACTATGGATGATGGATGTTTAGAATTATTTATGCCGTTGTTGCTGTTTTGTTGTCACTTTTAGTTACATGTTGTGTGGTGATGTTAATTCCTTGTCTTTTATTGTCTGTTACTTTTATTGAGGTTTGTATGCAAGTGTTGACATTTAAGTGTGTCTGCTTAAAGGAATAATTCACCCAAAAAAATTTAATTCTGTCATTATTTACTCACCCTCGAGTAGTTCCAAATCCGTATCCGTGTATGGATTTCTTTGTTCTGCCGAACACAAAGGAATATATTTGGAAGAACAATTGTCACCAGGCTGTTTTGAGTCACCATTGACTCTCATAGTATTTTTTTGACCCTTACTATGGAAGTCAATGGTGACCCAAAACAGCCTGATTACAAACTGGTTTCATTTTTGGGTGAACTATTCGTTTAACTATCAGACATCTTTGCTTCACATTACAATACTTTTCTTAAAAGGTAAACTGTGTATATTTTAGCGGCATCTATCGGTGAGATTGTGAATCACAGCAAAAAAACACATATATTGGGTTTCCATGTTATGAGGACATTCCATTGACTGTATTTTCTACATTTTGCCCTACATTTTTTTCTAGATTTCTGTACAAACTGAATGTGCTTTTGCCCTACACCTACCCTACACCTAAATCTACCAATCACAGGAAACTGTGTGCATTTTTAGATTTTCAAATAAACAACATATTCTATCTTTAAGCCTCTTGAATTACGGGGACACTGAAAATGTCCTCATCACCTAATATTGTCATACCTATTTCATACCTATAATACCTACAAATTTTTGTCAACATAAGCCACATAAACATGCACACACAGTTTCAGATCAATTGTAGTCTTTCCATAGCGGTAATATTAGAGTTAATTTTTGTTTTTTGCAGGGCAAAGTCCGAAAAGCAGAGGCGCTTGGAGGGAACACTTTCATATTATAATGAAGCAGGTTATACCCTTCACTATCATAATTGTGGAAGTGCACTTCATGAAGGGATTCAGTAGTTCATTTAGATTGCATATCCATGGAGTCACCATTCAAGTGCACAAAAATAAAGTTTGGAAAACCGCCTTTTTAGGGATGGGAGAAACAAAGCCTTTTGAAACTCTTAAGCAATTTAATAATTGCTTTAGGAAATGATTTACATATGGAAGTGCTTGACGCACCACAGGCTAAAGGCACCAACTGGTCAAAATGTTGTAAATGCAAGAAAAACTCAACCTAAAGATATAGAATTACAATTTTTACAAATTTCTACATTTTCATGAATCAAGTCAAGACCAACAATATCTAGAGGCGAACCATCTGAAATGAAGCAGTGTTTGCTAAAATCAGCTACATTGTCTAGTTTGACTCAAGCTCAGATTCAAAGCAAAATATTAATTTGTTCATATGAATTTTATACAAGTCCATGTTTTTAAGCTTCAGTATTTGAAAAGCATGGATCACTAGTGTTTTGAAATTCTTCTTCATGTTAAACTTCATCTGCTGTTTTCCCTCATGTACTGTATAGGCTAGCCATGATGTCTCATAGTTTGTTTGTTTGTTTGTTCATGCCAAGTGAATGGGGTCCTTTTAAGATCTTTCATCTTCAAAATATCTTCTTTTGTCTTCCATATACTGGTTGTCATGTGTTTCAATTTTTCTACTGTGCTGATCTGTTGCATTTCTTGAAATGATATTACAGTAAATTCCTCTTCCTGCTATTCAAATTAGAATCAGCATCATGTGTGGCACGAGGCCAAGTTCATTCAGATCCACACTCGTGAATTGAAAGGGAGCCATTTTTTCCCTAACCTTCGTCTCACACACTAGATTTCTAAACGGTACATAAATCCAACAGCAGCAAAAGCTGTTTCTGCAAAATAGAAACAATCAACACATTGGTCATTTTAAATAGCACTTGCAAACATCTGTTTCTTGACATCAGGGCAATGTTGTGAAGCCTATCTGCATTTACTGCAAATGTTCACTGTTTTCTAATGTGAAAGATTTTCTGTTCACTGCGATAATGTGATATCAGAGGAGGCCATTGGCAATGAAACATCATGCCACAAAATAACACAATTAAGATAATTAATACATTTAACAGCCTGACGCCTTTCTTCTGAAGTGAGTGTTCTCTTCTAATCAGTCATCTCGATTTTGCCAAGCAGAACACATTAGTGCACAGTGCATTCAGAAAGTATTCAGACCCTTTCCATTTTGTTGCAGCCATATGCTAAAATGCTTACATTGTTGTTGGTGGTGTTTTTTTATTACATAAATTTCCACAATTTCATATCAAAAACAGATTTGTTATAAAAAAAAAAAGTTAAATATCACATTATTAATATTATATATTTTAAATTACATGATAATTTTAATTATATAGCACTTAATAAAATTTGCGGTTACTCCACCGCAAAATTAAAATTTTGGTTGTAATCCCTTTAAATGTATTCTCTTACAAATATCATACTCAGTGACGCTGAAAAGCTCTGCTTCAAGTTCTGTTCTCAGTCACTACAGTGCAATTGCAATCAATTTAATAATGCCATTTTACTGAATATCATGTCTTTTTAAATTCCTGGTAGTAGCTGTATTAATTATTTCGCTGTGTGGTGTCATTGTATTTATAGTCCTATTAGATATAGTGGTCTGCCTGCAGAGACTTAGACATATGGGTGTGTTGAAATTGCTTCCCAGAGACTTTCCATGTTTTATGCCACTAGACTGGATTTCCAAGCACAGAAAGCAGTATAAATATAAAACTCCAAGAACTTTCAAAGCAAATTATAATTAAGAACACAGTTTATTCTAATTACTAGTCTTCATCTTTGTCTGGGAAAGTGTCCCAGTCTGCTCCTGTCTAATTATTGAGTGTTGACGAGGCAGCTGGAGCTGACGCCCTCGTTAAGCACTCCAAACGAGAACAATTAGTGCTGTTCAAAGCAGAACATTATACATGCCTCAAGATGCTCATCTGTTTATGCAGCAGCTGACACGCAAATGTCGACACTTGATATCGCTTCAGCTTTCTGTCAAAGATCCCAGAGTGCTCGACTTTTCTTGCAAGCTACCTGTGGTCTTAAGATTGGCTTCATGAAACAATCGTAGCGATTTCTGTGGCCGTTAGGAAAGAAAAAAGTAGTGCATTCTAGTGCATTCATTGGAAATACGTACCTCTACATACATTTTTGCAGCCTCGTAATTATGTACCTTACTGCATGTTTTGCGGCAGTTTCACTCCAGAGAGTGGCGCTAAAACACATGTTTAATACATAACCTGATGCAGCCATGTTATTTTAACTTCCTTATGTTGTATTGAGCTGTTTTGTCAAACCATTTTACATGGAATTCAAACTGCTTGGAATTCAAACGGAACTCAAACAGTGCTTTTCACTGCCTAAGAGCAAAGCCATGTCATTAGCTACTGAACAAACTCATACAGATAAAGCTGTATATGTAATGGCAACATACAAAGTATAATTTTCAAATTGTGCAGGATAATTGGCCTTTATTATAGAAAATTATATAATAATTATATATAATTATAGAAAAAAATATAACTAAACCATCCTTACGGAAAGCCAGTTTTACTGCCTATAGTGTTCATATCAACTGGAAACTGCAGCAATTCACATGTATAGGTATGTTTTTACAGCTTTGCATAAATGTATGAAGAGGCACGTATTTTCAATGAGCCTAAAAAAATCCCTTTAGTGTGTTTATTACACATAAATTAAACTGCAAAATAAGTTCAGTGAAGAGCATAAGGTCCTTGCCTCTTTGCTTTTATTGTTAGCTTAACTTATTGTATAATGCACAGATATAATTTAAGGTTACACATCAGCTGTTCCTCATACATTCATTTAAGACATAACTGATTATGTTTGCATGAATAGCCTTCTTAAATATGCTAAAAGAATTGTATGTATATGTATTGAGATCCCGCTCTGAAAAAAGTGCCTTTGGCTGCAGGCTAAGTGGCCCAAATCTGACTTTTCTTCCCAAATGTGACCCATATCTGACCATTTGAATAGCACAAATATTATTTTTTCTTCAAATCAGGCCTAGGCCACTTTCATGCACGGTCCTGAATCGGATACATATTATTTGTGTTTTGCAACGCAACTTCAGTCTGAACTGCCATGTCTTATTTCATGCACTTTTTAAGTCACTAAAATGCGAAAGATTGTAATCATATCACGTTTTCTTCTGCACATGCGGGTCACTTCAGGGACGTATATGGTTCACACATGAGACTAAAAGAGACATAACACATTTAAATGACTATGTGATCAACAGCGAAAAAAATTATTTCAGCAAAAAAACTGATTTTAGCATTGAGACTCTTAGTGTGAACTTAGCCTAAGTTTGCATTTCATGTGAGTCAGCAGCAGTGGGAGAAGCAATCGGAAAATAGTTTTTTGTTGTTTTTCGATGTGTAGTTACTATTTGAAGAATTGGGATAATTAGAAGAGTTCTTAATGAACTTGTTTTTGTGAAAACCTAAAATTCGACCATAAATGACATTTTCAAATTATTATTATTTTTTTTTTTCTGCATTTAAAAATTAGCCCATGCGCATTATGACTCATTTCGCCAGCATGGGTCACATATTACTCCAAGGTTGTGTGGTTGCCAGATTTCATGTGAAACAAATCCACACACAATTGACTCATCACAACATTTTAAATCCATTTGTGACCTCAACCTAGCGACCCACAATCCAGTTGCACAATTAATATCTTCACAGGACATTGAATTGAGTATCACTGGTAGAAACGGGATGAGAATTCTCTGATAGTGTTTCGATTAAAACAACTAAATGTACATGTAAATGAGATACAGTAAAGTTATTGCCCTTTCTGATGGCAGTGTCACTTCTTCTGTAGCTATATATATATATATATACACTATATTACCAAAAGTTTTCGCTCACCCATTCAAATGATCAGAATCAGGTGTGCTA
>JAUCNO010000710.1:4565227-4579940 GCA_032353835.1 Enteromius viviparus | reverse complement strand
TACATGCTCTAATGCAGTAATACTGTAAGAAGACATTTTTCTGTGGCCAAGAAAATATGCCTTCTTAAATACCCTATTTGTTCGCTGAACGAACAGACTAGTGGATGGCAATTCTGCTACAGTTACTACTGGCAGCTAATATACATAATTGCAATTAATCATGATTAATAGTAATTATTTATATTAATATCTATATTTCCCTTATTGAGGTTATAAATATGTTACAACTCCAACTCTCTTTTTAATGAAAAGTGTTAGCTAAACGAATCACTTTAGTCCAATAAAAAGGTCCCACTATTTAACAAAGCAACACTGGATATTTACAGCTAAGGCACTCAAGTGCTTTTGTTCTCAGCAGGGTAGAGAAGTTTAATGCAGTCACATTCAGCCACCCACAGCCACAGCTCCTCAATAGTGACGTTAATTTCCCTTTGTGTCATTCAATATGACTATACACCCCACTCTATACTCTAAAATACAGCTGAAATGTATTCAAATACAAATCTAATAACTTATTCATCAGTCTGACGTGCTGTTTCCTGTCAGCTCTTCTGTCATTTACAGCCCTGCAGTTTGATTATAAAGAAGATTGAATCTCCGAGAATGAGGCTTATTGTGATAGTCTGCAGCCTTTCAAGGTGTCTTTAGAGACCGCTGAACTCTAAATTTGGTCACACATGACATCCGAGTCCTGCAAATCATCAAGTCATGTTCTTCCCAGCGGAGTTGTGCTGCAGTGGCAGTCAGATTGTGTTAGGTGGACTTCTTCAAGTGTTCAGTGGCTGCACGGAGCTCAATTTAATTGCACCTTGCCTCTAGGAGAAGCTAGCGAGCACACATTTGATTTGAGCAGAAATGAACGCAGCTTTTACGGCTTGTTTAACTTGTACAGATGAGCGTGGAATGAATTCCTCCACCTTGGGATAAGGCTTATATATCAGCGTGATTATTCTGCTGGATGCAAGGCAGAATGGAATAAAGTGAAATTTATGGTAGCTGTTAAACACATACCTTTTTTTTCTGTGCACAATCCATCCATCCACCCATTCTCCAAACCACTTGTTCTTTGTTTTGGGTCATGGGCTTTGTAAAATCTTATGCAACATATTGATTTCATAGGAGCAGAAAGTTCATGAAGGTATAACTTGCTTTAACTCTCTCTCTATATATATTACTTTTTTTTTTTCAGGTGTTGCCAGATTTTTTTTTCAGCAAAACCCGCTACATTTCTACCCAAACCAGCCCAACCTTTTCAGGGTTCCTCTGATAAAAGTCGATTTACAGGGACTATATATAATGTTATTGGGGTTGCTTCAACCTGCGGACATTAAAACATCCCACAGAAAGGCCATCAAAAAAGCCCAATTTCGCAGGAAAACTTGAGACTTGGCAACACTGCTGTTTTTATATTGTAAGATTTACTGCTGCTTTTCACAAACACTAAAACAATAAAACAACTGTGTGAAAATAACTTATTGGGATTTAATTTAAATAGGATGCATTTCTTGAAGCCTGTCAATAAAACGTCCCAAAATTAACAGAAAATATATAAGAAATTATATTTTGAAAAAGAAAAGAAAGCTTATTTTAGAATCCTTTAAGGCTTTTTTTTCTCTCTAATGTTAATTACAGTTAAGGACATTTTCCTAAATGTATACCTTTCTTTTGATTTCGGAGGGGAATATGGCTATGTTCTTGAGGATTAATTTGAGAACATTTAGCTCCAGGGAAACTGCCCATTGCATGTAATGAATTGGATGCTTTGAAAGAAAAGTGCCTGCTTAAAATGAAAAATAAACTGATTATGAAATTACGCAAAGCAACATTAAATAGGAATTGATTTGAGTTTTTGTGGATGATGTCTGCTTGTATTTCTTTTGATGGATCCCTGATCCAAATTTTTAAAATCAGTCATTCTGATGAGGTCTAACTCAATGACACTTTGCTCATCTTCACAGTTTGTTATCCAAGGATGATGTGGATGCTGAGAAATGGGAGTAAAACATTGAATATCATGGTCTGTAACACTAGGGATTTGTCCTAACAGGGTTTAATTAAACTCTGAAATGAATTGGCTGTTTACTCCACTTCTTGTGAAGGTTAGAAGGACAATTAGACGGAAGCATGCTGGCCTGGTCTATTAAATTATTTTTATTGGACTTAATTAGAATACTAAATAATTCAGGTGCTAATACATAATGGATCTGAGTAAGTTCTAGATGTTCTTTTTGTTACAATTTTGAGATACACTTTTGCTAATGCATAAATTAATAAATGCATAGGATAAATAAATGCATAATAAATACATACATAGTAAGTAAATACATAATTTTATGCATCAACCCCTGGGAGTGTAGGCTATATGATGCTACAAATTGGCATTATACTAATATAATAAATCTACTTCATTCAATAGCCTTTTCACATTAAGTAAATGAACACTGAAAGCTGACATTTGGACAATAATTCTGAATAAAGATTCTCCTGGATCTATTACAGGAATATAACAACAAATCATATCGATCTCCAAAAATGGCAAACCTCAAGTCTTCTGAAGTCAACTGCCAGCTTTGTGTGAGGAGACTCAAATAAATATTTCATATAATAGGGCTTCAACTAAAAATAGAAGATTGGCATCCCCTGTGGAACCTATTTAAAGTCGAAAGCCAACATGTACTGTATTTTCATTATGCAAAAGTCATACACACCAATAGAAGCACGTCAACAGTATCTTCACAAAGCTATTTACGAATGCTGGTTTAATGGATACTGCTCTTGTGAATTACTGGCAAGACTTAACAAGACATTTCCCGGCAGCATTAGCCTCTGTGCACGATAGGCAGCTCCAGCATGGTCTGGCAGGCCGAGATGACTGCAGTATGGAAGATAAAGGTTTATTGGAAGACATGAGGTTTCACATGGAATCATTGACTATTTGAAGTCAGAGCTCAGGGCTACAGATCTTCTCTGCCTTGAGCTCCTCACACTCTCATTTATTTATGTATCCATCCATTTTTCCCCTGCGGAGATCCAAGAGCCCTATGTCACCTACAGAGAGCTGAAATAAACAACCTGCTACTGGCATCGCAGACAGATACATAAAGATGGCAATGAAAACAGCAAGGGAGCAAAGAGGGAGGCGGCTGACCACTGCCTCCCAAATCTCCCACGATTCAATAGTTACAAAAACTGACAAAACCATGCGTGTTTTAAAAAGAAGGCATAACCTAATCCAAACCTAATTATTCAAGACTTTTTCCTTAATTTTTGTCCTTTTACAAATCGAAGTCATCTTTCTTTTAATATAAATAGGTCTCCCTTGGATAGCTCCAAAATTGGACCTAATGAAACAATGCGGCAAACTTCATGTAGTATTTTAGAAATAGTGATGGAATACAGCAACAAAAATTAAGCAAAGTGCAAAGCTGGAAACATAATTGTCATTCAGTTCAGAAGATAGCATGAAGTCAAGCTAAGTGATTATCATCTGAAAACACATTTTTCAAAATAAGCAGTCCTGCAAACTGTCTTGATTATTATGGATTGAGCAATAGAAGTTGTTAACACTATATTGATCCTCAAAGTACAACGGCTATTCAGAAAACTGGAATTTCCAAAAAAGGCATTCATTTTTATGAAGAAAAACTCTGATGAGGAGAGCAGCTCTTATATTTCGCAGAGCTGCATGAGTTTCTGTTCTCAGCAGGTTTCTTCTACGATGCTGCTGATGGCAAAGTTGCAACACCACTATCAGATATACAAGAATGCATCATGTTTCGCATGCTAGAGGAGAAAACAGTAAATCAAATGAATCAAAAGCTTGTGGGTTTGTGGGAAAAGCAAGTACTGATAAAATATAATGTGTACCTTGAATAATTACTTTGGATAAAAGCATCTTCACAATTGATAAATGTTATGGTATGACCAGAGACCTGTTATACATCATTAGATTTAAATAACAAATTTTGGACCTCATTGAATATGAAATTACAATGTGGTAGTTCCAGGAGCTCTAAATTATGATTGGATGAGACACCTTCAAATGCAATAAATGTCTATGCTACATTCTGTATTCATGCATGCCTGAGTGCAAATGACTCTTTTGAATAACATTGTTTTTAGTGAATCGGAAACAGAAATCATAAGTGAATCAGAAACGAACAAATGTCTATTGCAAGCTAGTTATACCCCTAATATGCAGTCTGTAATGCAGCTGTATGCGATTTTAAGCGATCTTCATAGCGCAATCACTGAACGATAAAGAAAGTTATCGTCTACCAAAATAAATAATCGACTCCTAATCCTAAATTAGTTGTTAATAATTCGAATCCCATTTCCGCTATGGGTACATTTCACGTTCAAATAATTCCTGCCTATGTTGTACGCTGACCACCCACAAACAACTTGACCCCACCCACAAACACATAATTTTACTGATGACTGCTTCTCTAATCTCATGGAGTTCAACATGGGATACACTAAATTCTTGTTCTTAAAAGATGGTTCAGTACCCAGGACTCACGCTCCACTGAATCACAACCTGTAAATACGATAAATAATAGATGGTTATATTTGAGAGTGGGTCAGATGACTCAGTATGAAAGACGTCATCTGAATGCTCCATCTGCCTCAGTGGTTCAACCATAACACTATGAAGCTACAAGAATAATCAGGGTCCAAAATGACTCTACAGTGACGCTACAGTGCTACGGTTGTAGCGTTATAATATTATGTTTGAAGCACTGATGGCAGATGGAGAATTTAGACAACGTCAGTGTTTATTATTCGGCAGTCAATGGGACAGCCACAAGCTTCCTTAAATTATGTTCAGAAGACAAACAAAGCTTTTACGGGTTTGGAACGACATGGTAGAAGTGATTAATGACAGCATTTTAATTTTGGGGTGGAGTACCACTTTAGGATTGAGAACAGTTTTTACAACCGTAGTTACCTTCATAGTCAATCGTTCCTGGTGTGAACGGACCTTTATACAGTACAATGAAAATATTTTTGTTTTATGTGGTTTAGCTCAATGGAGTTAGACGTGGTTTCTCAGTGGTGGGAATATGATGGTTTTATGATGGTCTCTAGAGCAAATCAAACGACTGCCTTACACAACATAGGAAAAATCTACAGAGAAAATTATAGGTTTTGTTGTGGCTGAATCTACAGGTGTTACATTCATACTCAGAAGTCCTTTGGGAAATCCAGTTCTGTCCAGATAGGATGTCAGTGTTGTTATTTCCCACAACACTTCTCCTGGTTTATTCTGACCTTTGTCAAGAACCGTAACTCAGATTTCCTCATGGAGTGTAGATTGTCTGCTGCACTTTCATCGATAAAGAGAAGCCAAAAATCTCCATATAGGAGGATCTTTGTGGAATAGGGTGTACCTCTAGTGTTGTTTGAATTGGTAACCTACATGAAACCACAGACATGATATGTCCAATGTTAATAATTGAAACTCAAACATGGTTTTAAAATCTGTGATTTATTTTTTATCTAGCGGATATTTTATAACTTTGTTCCTGTTAGGTAGAACGACTGACGTTCTACAAAGTCTCGCAATCTTTTGACAAAATTGCTTTGCTTTCTTATGAATAAATAAAATAAATAGCTTGTTCTTTCTAAGCAGAACTTATAGACAAACACACTGAAACACATGCTAACTAAGAAATGGTTAATTGGAGACAACCGGTGCCCTGGATATAGATATCATGCTGTTTTAAACAACAAAATAGCAACAGTATTTGCTTATTCATTAACATGACTGTGTGTCAGGTTATGAATTCATAAAAAACAACAAAAAAAACCCAAATGCATGGTTGCTTTCTTTGAAGTTGCTACCCCTCATAGCCCTTTTATGCCACTTCTTTGTCGACCCCAATAATCATTTCGCAGATCAACTACTGCACTAGGCACATTTTTGTGAGATTCTCTCTCGTCTCAATAAATTATTAATTCTACTGTTGAACAGAAACATGAAAGAGAAATCCACAGAGAGATCTGTGAAGGACAAAACTAGCAACATAACATTGCTCTCTTATTCTTGTACTTCACACATGTCCTGTGTGATCAAATTTTGTGTCAAACCCCACTTTAAATACCAGACAAAATGGCTCAAAACAAGTTACATAAGAAGGGTAAAGGTTAATGGGTATAATGCTACTAGACCTTCCTGTTGCAGAATTACAAGACTGATTGCCCTTTCTCAATGGTTAAGGCACTTCAAAACGAATGAACTGTCATTACGAGCAAAATGACATTTGGGAAATCAATGCAAAGGCCTTTTAGTAAAGCGCTCAAGATTTCTGTCCCTCTTTAGAAAGCTGTCGTTATGGCAGTGGCAGCAGTGGATCGATATGAAATAACAATAGTAACGGCGGCCATAAACACAGAAAATGGCTCTGTTCAGAAACCCAAACTGCCATACTACTACTTGTACTATCTCTATGTGTGTAATATGTACAGTGTACAGTGGGAGTGAGTAATGTTCATCAAAAAACTTGACCATCCGTTTCCATTGTGATGAATAAATCATATCATGAGCTGTGATTTTGACTCATTGTTTGATTAGACTGCCAAACATTAAGACATTTTAACAAGTTGTCCAGAATGGTTCTGTTCACAAAGTCAAAAATTATTTAGAGTTTGGTTTAACAGGCAGTTGTTGGTCTTGTAAACAAGACAAACAAGAAAAAGTGATTGATGTATTTTTATGTTTTTCATATTATGCAGGGATGAATGACGCAGTTGTATTGTTTTTGCCTTAAACATTCATGCTGACATGGCGATTAATCATAAATGCATTGATGGATGGATGGTTGAATGAATGAATGAACAAATGCAGGAATTCTCAAATGTTTTTTTCTTTTTTTTCCCTGCCAAACATTAAATATCTTTTTGTAGTAAAGGAGGTTAATATTTCAATATTTAAACAGCACATTTGCATGTTTACGGTTAATTGTCAATTATTGGTCATATAGGCATGACATATTTTACATTTCTATTTTTAGTGTTTAAATAATTTATTTTACTTTTATGATTTAATTAATTATTAACTTTTTATCAACTCACAAACCCAATGCATCTACATGAAGCCCAGTTTTGGAAAGCCTGGTTTAATGTGATATATGGGTCAAAGACATTTGGGTTTAAGCATAAAAATTGCCAAAAAATGCCACAAATATCGGCACCCTTGATAAATATGATCAAAGAAGGCTGTGTTGTTAATCCTTTTGATCTTTTATTTAAATAAAAAATAAATAAATAAAAACATCTCACCTTTCACATGATAACACAAATTTAAAATGGTGGGAAGTATTTTGAAGAAAATATTTTTTATTTAAGTTGGAAACAATTATTGGCACCCCTAGAAATTCCCATTATTCACAGTTTTTTTTTTTTCACAGAATTATCCAGCTAGCTTCCTGTTTCACAAAAATATGAATAGGAGGGAAAATAGCCCAAATTCCCTTCATCATCCAACACAGTAAGAAAAACCAAAGAATATATTTTTCTGATGCGCAGCAAAAGATAACTCCACTTCACAAATTGGTTATGTGGCTTTAATAAAAGAGCTAAAGCAGTGAAAATTGCCATTACCAAAATGTTATAAAACTGCCTGGTACTTTTATTAAGTGTACTATTTTTAAGTGCACTTAATAGTCATGAAAGTGTACTCTACAAACACTACAATTTAATACACGTCATTCTCACAAGGGCCTAAAAACCACACTGTAATTAGTTATCCGTGTGTTATCCATTATAAAAAGACTAGCTATATCACTGAACCCTTGATAAATACAGCTAGATGTCTCTCACTAAATCTTTGTGATTAAATCATGTTTCACCATCTGAGGATACTTTGTTCACATTTTGGCGTTAAAAGGACAGTAAACAACATGCATCATATTTGTTATTGTCAAAACGTGATGAGTTACAAGCGATCGAGTGCTGTGATTGAAAAGGTCAGAAATGAAAATGTGTTGAAGCTTGCATCATGATGTGAACTGTGTAACAGATTGACAGCAAACAAAAAGCGATTACTGTCTAACAGGAATGGAAAAAAGCAGGATCAAAGCAACATTAAACTGACTGGATGACGTGAAATCTTCAGAAGAGTTTAGGGACGCCACTGCACAGATGGTTTCTACATGACAGCCTGTCATACACGCAAACATCACACAGCCTTTCAAATCTCTCAGTGAGAGAACGGCATGGTGATAGTGCACACAACAATTACAATGATATCCTTTACGCACTTTTATGTTTTTCTCCTGATTTTCTACTGGGAAAAATTTGATATTTTGTAACTTGTGCAGCTGTTCTTTTCCAAGCTAAACCAAGTGGATTCTTTAAACGCAAATTCCACTCTATCCCTATCGTATGATTTAAGAAGTCTTGAAATATTGTCCAAAGGGCATTAGGGTATTTGTTTTGTCCTTTTCGGGGTCTGACAGCCACTGGTCATGATATGGAAAAGATATAGAATCGTGTGAATTTTGAAAAACAATTCATTCTGTTGGAGTGTCATTAGGGTGAGTAAAATTTCCTGTCCCTTTAAGGATAATACTTGAGCTTTTTCTACTTATTTCAAAGCACATGTCCACTTTTATATGCAATTAAACAGTTGAGGTCTTGCTCAAAGTAAAGTATTCCTACAGCATTCCTACAGCTTGACTTTTGAGTAACTGGTGTTTTAGTTAACTGCCTTTTTGAAGAGCACACAGGTGTTAACAGAGCCTATAGTCTCATTTTACCCATCATCCCTTCTGGGATTTAAACCACTGCCCTTCACATTATTAGACAAGACCTTCATTGAGTTTCTCCCTCATGGTGACAGCTGTAATAATGGACCAAACAGAGTCATGTCTGCTGGCACTTTTCACAAATATTGTATGTATATATATATATATATATATAGAGAGAGAGAGAGAGAGAGAGAGAGAGAGAGAGAGAGACTTTCTATTTTTATTACAGGCATAAATCCAATCATTTTGTGGTTAGAAATACGCAATTCAGAATATATTTATGGATTCTTATTTATTAATTTATTGATATTATTTTTAGGTGGTTAATAAAATGAGCGATGAGTGTGATTTCACTAAGTACAACATTTCAATCAACCAATCATAATTGAGGAATAACTTTTCAGGAAATATGTTTTAGTTCTTTGATCAAGGTTAGGTGCTTCTAGACCCTTGTGAATCATTTCACACTGATTTAAGGAATAAATTAAGGGTAGGGTTAGGTTTAGGGGCCTATATTTTTGGACAGTAAGGCTGATCCAGGAACATGTCTTGGCAAAATCACAGCTACGTTTCAGTTTCTGCTTCTGTTTCTGTCTTCTCAAACTGATCCCGGATCAGCCACTCAGACACGTTCACACTCACCAGAGTTTTGATTGAGCACACCTGATAACAATCAGCGTCAGCATTTAAGCCAGACTCGCTCACAGCTCGATGGCCGTGATCAAGGTTTTCAACGTATGCCTTTGCCTTACCTGCTTGCTCTCAGAAACGCTGCCTTTGCCTATAACAGGGGTAGGCAACGTCGGTCCTGGAGTGCCAATGTCCTGCAGAGTTTAGCTCCAACTCTGAAAAAAACCTCACCTGCCTGTAGCCTTGAAGACCTTGATTAGCTTGTTCAGGTGCGTTTGATTAGGGTTGGAGTGAAACTCTGCAGGACATTGGCACTCCAGGACTGACATTGCCTACCCCTGGCCTATACGGAACCTGCTGGATTGTTCAACGGATCTCACTCGCTCACTCACTCACTCACTCACTCCACGGCACAGTGCACTGACGATCAGGAGATCGTAACCACTCACGGAGGGTATGAACTTTAGCACATACCTTTACTAACCTGAAGGAAACGGAGCTGTCAACACTGCAATTCCAACCTGCTTATGAATGTTGATCTGTTTTCTGAATTACCAACCTGTCTAATAAAACTCACCTTGTTTGCATTGATATACTGAATGGAGTCTGATCGTTACACAAAAACACCATCATAGTAAGCCATAATAATAATGTAATATAAAAATATACATAAATGATAAGAATAAATATTTTTTTATAAAAAAATAAGTATTATTTTATTATTATCCAAAAGGTATTAACTCTTCATCCAGACTCACAATATTACAATCAAACTGTATTTAAAGCAAAAGTTAAAATGCTTTTTAAAGGAGTAATTAGAAAATTAATTTCTAAATCCATTTTGATAAAAGACATGAGTAACACGAGCAGGGATGGTCTGAAAAGTGGGGGACACATTATAAATCTCTTCAGTCTCTTTAAAATAAACATTACAGATCTCATCACTTTATAGTAGTTTAAAAAAAAATAGTTAATAGTTCTTTTTAAATAGTTTCAAAAGAAGTTTCAAAAGTTAACTTTCCTGACTTTTAACTGTTTTGAGAAATTTACAGAAGTAATTAGAGAAGTAAGTACAGACCTTTTCCTACTGCTTTAATGAAGCTAGCTACAATTGGTTACAGTGTCTTCAGGTTCCGTTGCTACGCATATTGTACATCATCAGAATGAGTGGTCTGATTGGTTGTAGATTCGTCCAGTAGTATACAGAGGCATCTGATGGGCACAGGTTAAGCCCGCCTCCCAGAAGGCAGGTCGTAGGGTAGCTTGGCCAGACTAAACTCCTTTGAGCTTTAAAGTCGCGGAAGCCAAGCTAACAATTGTGAGTTATAAAGTCAGAATTATGAGGTAAAAAGTAGCAATTCTGACTTTAAAACTCGCAATTCTGACTTTATATCTCCAAATTGCGAGAATATCAAAAAAAAATCTCAAAGTTTTTTTATCACACAATTCTGGAAAAAAAGTGGTGAAAACGGGCTTCCGTAGTAGAAAAAATAAATGTAACCTTGTTTGTGTGTGTGTGAGTGTGTTTAATTAATGAACCCTATGGGATTTGTGTTTGCTTGCTGGCTCAAGTAAAAAAAAAAAAAAACATCCCTGAGTATCTATGATATCTTGGTCTCCATTTTTGTTCTTTAAGATGTTAAAATCATAAGTCTGGGTGCTTAAAAAAAGTAACAATACACATCTCTTCCACAGGCCATATGATTTAAGGTATTCATATTTGTAGAATTAAACAATGGGGTTAGAATGAATAATATTAGTAATGATATTCATGCTTGACGTGGCAGACACCATCAGTGAGGCTGAATCTTCAAGTCTATGTTGATTCATTACAGAAAAAGATAAATTAAAAAAAAGAGACGAGACACAAATATTCTTCATTATTTATGAGGTAAATTTCAGGATTGTGTAGCTGTAATCATCAGTGCTTTATGTGCCTCTGTGTTCATCTCTATTCATTATTGAAGTCACTGACTGATGAGCAGCTCTTCATGAAAGGTTTGTAGAGTCGCCGAGGACTCACAGAGAGACTTTTAAGATACTCAAGAGGATTTCATGTCAGAGCTAATGAAGAGCAAATGAGAGAAACTAACACAAGTATATCAGCTGCATTTCCTCTTTCAAGTTTTCTTTGGAAATAGGAATCGCAACAAAGTTGTACGAAAGTTTTTTATTATAGTTAAACGGCATTGTCAATTAAAAGGAGTAACAAACTGAGAGATCAACCTTCGATCAGCATGCAACTTTCAGAACTCAAAACTTTCTTTTGAGTTAAAAAATAAAACAGCTTTTATTGAAACCAAGCTAAAAAAATACCTTTTTTCAACATTTGATGGATTTTGGATATATTTATTTAAAGGAGGCGTGTATCTTTATAGAAGCAGCAAGAAGAGCCACTTCAGAAACATGTGTGACATAAGCATCGACTAGTTGTTACGCATAATTCTGCATTTTAATTTGTGCAATTTGAAGGGTAATAAAAACGGCGCTGTTATCATTTTAGCTTTCTGTCTATTATCTATGTAAAACGATTTTTTAGTTGTTACTGTATGTAATAAGATTTGCCTTTATCAACAAAAAATTTACCTGTGAATCATACTTTTGGGTGAAAAGGAATAAAAGTTGTGGGAGTCCTGCTAGATATAGTGTTCATTTCAACTGGAAACTGCAGCGTTTCTTATGTATACTGTTGGTACATTTTTTTCAGTTTTGCAGAAATGTATTAAGAGGTGCGTCTTTCCAATGAGCCTAGGTTGTTATTTTGACTGGGTTAAAAGCTAACACTAACACAATTAAACATGATCTATTATGTGTTTTTTCACAAATAGACTCTTCAAATAAAGTCTACTGCCACATGCAGGTATGGAGAGTTATTTTTTCCCACACAGATGGAGGGGCATCCAGCTGCAGCCCCGCAGACTCACCTCCGGTTAGACACCAGTAGATGGACAGCAGACGTCATTTCCGTATAGTCAAATTAACGTCATTTCCGTATCGTCATTCACTTTTAAATTTTGACGTGCCATGCAGATGTCAGCGGTAAGAAAAAATAATAAACTGTTGATGATTTATAGGTAATGTCAGAATTCAAATGCACAAGCTAATTAAAAAAATCACTGTGTTTTCAAGGTACTGTGTCGTGTTTTTTAAAGGTATTAGTGAACTCTGGTGTAACTCAATTCTAGAGCTAGGTTGCTACAATTGATTTTCCAATTAAATCATTCTTTAAGTGGTATGATTTTTCATTGTACATTGTACCCAGTTAACGAGATCTCATAGAACAGTCTTGGCAGAGAATAGTCTAAAATGCTAGGTTGTCTATGCACACGAGAGTTTGCT
This sequence comes from Enteromius viviparus, assembly GCA_032353835.1. Classification (NCBI taxonomy): domain Eukaryota; kingdom Metazoa; phylum Chordata; class Actinopteri; order Cypriniformes; family Cyprinidae; genus Enteromius; species Enteromius viviparus. The sequence continues at coordinate 4,567,218 of JAUCNO010000710.1, read as the reverse complement.
ATGTTTTTTGTTGAAGTAACGTTAGTACTTTTCCCTATGCACGTGTAAATGCCTAATGTTTAATATGTTTATGATGATGTTGAAAGCTATAAAGCCTAGATGCATTCCATTTACCATTTTACATATTTGGTATAGGAGAATGTTAACATTTACATACGTTTTTTTGTTTTTGTTAACACTATTTTTTACAGTCCATCTACCACACACAACTTTTCACCTACATTGTTCAATTCCTTTTTTTTTGTTTTTGGAAAGTTATTAATTGGGTGTTTGTAAACTCTTATAAGTTATAAGGTACTACCGGTATTTCATATGTATTCATATGTATATTCTAATCATATTGTACATGTGTGGTGTGCACAGTGTGCAGTAGTTTATTATATAACTGTTCATATTTTCTTGTGAAATAGTGACTTTCCCCACAACCTTATGGCATCTTCATTCTGATGGTCAGATTTGACTAATTTTACTAATTAGATTGTGTAATTTCCAATAAATATTGCAAAACCATGAAGTGTTAATTTGGTCTGGATTGTTTGGTAAATTGTCTGAACATGTGAATCTACGTATAGTTTAAAAACAGAAGTGGTTACATTTACAAAAAAAAAAAAAGAATTGAATATCCAAATGGGCAAAGCAAATAACTGTGGTCAATTAACATGTACAAGTCTGTTGTATTGACAAAAAGTTGTAGTCCATTGATCTAGGCTGAATTTGTCACAAAAAATAGTGATATGATCTGAACAATGTATATTTTCAAGGTGGTTCTTGTGAATGCAGTTTGCATGAATTATTGATGTTATAATAGTAAGTATATTATTATGAAATGTTTTATGTAAAGAGATATGATAAAGATCATATTTCAATTTGCGCACAGCTTTTATATTATATATTTTAAGTCATAAAAGTTAAATGACAATACAGAAAAGACGTGTGCAATTAAGCCTGCAAAGAATGCTGTCTATCCAATGCTGAAAACAGAAAATAAATATGCGTCTATCCAGAGGCGAAAATATTAAATAAATTTCTATCAAGAAGTGATAATGTCAAATAAATATACTGTCCATCCAGAGGTGAGAACTAAAAATGCTGTCTATCCAGGGGTGAAAATATAAAATAAATATATGTCAATCTAGAGGTGAAAATATAAAATAAATGTCTATCCAGAGGTGAAAATGTCAAATAAATATACTGTCCATCCAGAGGTGAGAACTAAAAATGCTGTCAATCCAGAGGTGAAAATAGGAAATAAAATTACTGTCCATCCAACGGTGTAAATGGAAAATAGGGGCGAAGCGGAAATGACGAAGAAAACGGAAATGACATAGGCTGTCTATCCACTGGTGTCCAGCCAGTGGTGTCTAGCCGGAGGTGAGTCTACGGGGCTGCAGCTGGATGCTATTGGGGCTCGTGGGTTGGTTTAAAAGGCAACATGTATCGATACTAGAAACACTGATCACAGCCCCTTTGATTGGCTGACAAAAGAGCAAAACAATGAGCATTTATATTGTTGTGACAATGTTATTGGGATGAGATCTAAGAACTCGTGGAAACCATTTAATATCAAGAATATGATATTTATTAAAAGACGGAACAAGAACAACTTTTAACATCAACTCACTCTCAGTCCACATTCATTTGAAGGGCGCTAGCTCTCTTATTTAACTCCTTTTTAATACACCAAAGACATATATGTGGGATTATTAGCAGAAATTATATAGAGTGTAATATTCGCGGGGACATATGTTTGGAAATAATGTTTTATGTCTTCCATTTGATTCGTTATAGTGCGCCACGCAATAGCAAAAAGGTTGGTCCCTTTAGTATTTTTTAAACAAAGTCTCAGCTTTAGTTTTATATTGTGTCTTATATTAATGTGTTGTTCAAGCTCTTTAATAATCAGATCGCAGCAATCGCAATAATTTTCTGCTTTGTTTTTTTTTGTTATAAAACAGCTCATCTTTCAAATGAATGTGTTTTTCATCTTTGTT